>SNQJ01S0049690.1:30743-46576 GCA_010110895.2 Picea sitchensis
GGATAGGGAATGATCCCAAGATATCTGGAAAGTCAGTATTTTGCCAACCATTCGAACTCCAACTCACCCTTCTAGAAGATTCCTTCTAGAAGGATCGAGAACTTATTCATTTCCTCCTTTAGAAACATGTCCACACTCTAACCATTTACACAGTGCGGAAAGTCCGCAATCAAGATGAATGCAGCATGCGGAAATTAAGGATTTCCGCAGGAGAGTATATATGCAGCCTGCGAACTATCTTCAAAATATGATTTTTGAGAAAATGACAAGTGTAACCTTCTTCAGGAAAAAGTCCTTAATGAAGAGTTTGATCTTCCATCATCATGACATAATCATAATATCATCTCGATAACCAAAAATGTGGATAACAATATGCAAAGGTGGGTCGGATAAAGGGGGATCTGCAGGGATATGCAGCTTGGTGCAGATCATCGAAACGATAGATTCAAGATGGGTAGTCATGTCTTGTTTGAGGTTTTCTTTGAGTTCTGTGATTGATGTGGTGATGGAGGAGTGTATGTTTTGATTGATGGTGGAAATATTGGCACTGAGTTGTCTCAGTTCTTATTGGGTCTCTGTGAAATTAGATTGCAAGGTATTGAAGCGAGATTCCAAGTCTTGGCTATAGGTATAGGGCATGATGACGAGGGAACTAAAAAAGGGTGGGCGGGGTAAAAAAATTTGTTGAAAAATGATAGGTATGAATGTGATAAGGGTGAAGAGATAAATCCAATGGAATAGGTCTCAAATAATGGTGCAAACATTCCAGACTTTTTTTTTTTACACCTGCGGAGTTATACTCTGGTCTGAAGAATATTGTAGTGATGAAATGCCCAAATGCTTAACCAGAAAGAAATGTGTAGTGATTTGGCAACTAGAACACAGTTGCACGACAATAGATCTTGTCTATTTTATGTTTTGTTTTCATCCCCAAGGGTTAGGTATTCAAGGGTTCTATAGATAAGGCTTTTCCTTGTGTTATAACTCTCTGATATACGTGCGAGGTCCAATAGTAGTACTTGGCCAAATATATCATGGAACCAACTAAGGAGGCTATACCATGAACTTATCCGTACAACCCGACTACCCAAGTACTAGAGATTATCTTCTCCAGTGTTTTTCTCAGTGACACTATAGTAGTCAGGAAGCCGATCGGTTTATCTAAATAGGGCTTCAAGATATCTAGGCCGGTCCATATACAGGTGTTGTCTGATGCGCTACCACTTGAAGGGGAACCAACAGGGGTTACAAGGGTGGCCAACATATGTGCTCTTAAGAACCACTTGTATTTCTTGCATGTATGAATCCCTTGACCATGGTTTTATGTGCTTAACGACAAATCTATGTAGCTTAAAAGACACTGGGATACGTCTCTACCCTTAAAAAAATTAACCCACAATTTTGTTCCAAGGAAAGTGCTCTGATACCACTTGTAATATTCCAGATATAAAAAGTGTGCAAAACATAAATAAAATGATAGAAATGGAAGATAAATAACAATATAACCAGAACAACACCACAATAACACTAGAATGATATCAAAATAACACCAGAAAGAGCACTTTGATTCCGAGAGAAATGTTCACGGGCCTCTTCGAGGGGGAAACCTCCAGTCGAGCAGAGATCTATTACAATAATATCCAAGATAGGGTTCTCATACCATCGACTCCTATTTATACTAAATATGTCTATCAAAAGAACCATCGAGAGGAATATCCTTCTAGAAGCAGAAGCTTCTATTAGGTCTTCTTACATTCGTCTTATTCTAGGTTATTGCAAGGCCTTATTAATATTGACCTTTATTACATCCGAATATATTGTTCTACATACATGAAGGGTTAGGTCCCTAACAACTTGCTGATGAAAAATAAAAGAACAAACCTTGTTATCCTTGTCTTATCTATGGTGAGGATCATTATATGAAAGATTGTCCATGATGTGCTGAGGTTACTAAGTTTCTGCAAGGGACCGAGACACCTCCTCACCTATTGTTTTGTCACAACCTTTTCTTTCTTAGTAGTAGGCCCAATTAGTCATTCATGACCAACCTTCTCCCTCTACCACATCTGATGTACTTATGTGTAGTGGTGGCTCCAAGAAGAACAAAACTGTAGTCACTACTCAAGCCAATGATTATTCACCTTCGATAGAGAAAGTTGATGATTCACCACTTCCATTGGTTCAACCTCATCCATCAACTTCACCTCCCAATGGTCCTATTCATCTCAAACGATGGATTCTGGATACAGTTCTTCATCCTCCTCCTAAGGCCATTCTTCATAATTCATCATTTAATCCTCATGCACGTGCTGCTCAAAACTGCAGTATTGTAGAAGATCTTGCATATGCACCTTCTACAATGTCGGCTCTCGAATTCCTTCAAAGTTTTCCTACGCAACGAAAGGAAATGTTAAATACTAATAGTGGAATTGATCCTACTGATACGAACTTGATAATATTTTACTTGGAAGATCACATTCCAAGGCTTCCTCCTCAATTAGCATTTCAAATACAAGTTATTGTTGAAAATAAGAATATTTTTCAAACCGTTATTGATGAAGAAGCCTCGATTTGCATCATGTCCATCACTTGTTCGAAGTCCATTGGCTCTCCTGTCCTTACCAAGTCACACAATACTCTTAAAGAATTTAATGGTACATGATTTAAACCTTACATTGTTCTTCCTTTGTTATCTATTACATTAGAAGGCAAAGCAATTACTGTTGAGGTTGAGGCCTTTGATGCACCTCTCGATTACAACCTTCTACTTGGTCATGGATTGGTTCCATTCATGTGGTTGTTTCTACTCTTTTGCATGTGATACATTTACCTCACCAAGGAAAAGTTGTTACTATCGATCAACTTACCTTTTTCAATTCTGATTCCTGTACTAGTAGCATACCTTTCATTGTGAAAACACCTCCCGATTATGAGAATGTCAGTCTGGGTCTCCTAAAATATTCATCGTTAATGGGTACATTCTGCATTCCACCACATGATATTCCTACTCCTTTTGTTTCCTCAATCAACATGATATCAACCATTGTTAGTGAAATCCTTGAGTCTTATGACCCTTGGATAATACCTAACTTTGATGAATATCTTTGTTATGGCGACAGGATAACTTTAAGTCCGGTAGAATTGGCTTATCAAGCTATTCAATTGGCAACTCCCTCTGTGTTGTCCCTCGACCAAGTTTTGGGGAAAATTTGGTCAACTTTGACCCATTTTTGGACCTCGACACATTGGTCGAAGAAGGAGCGCCCAAGCGGAGATGAGATGACGGATATCACCGATTTTGAGGGTTAAGTGGACCCAATAAAGGATCCTCTAGGGTTTTGTAATGGGTTTATGGGATGTCAGCCCATGCAGTTTTCCCATGTTTAGGCCTTATTTTAAGGGTTTGTAAAATATAAATAAAGAAGAATGAAAAAGGCGAAGTGCAAGTAGTTTGAGTTTCTTTGTGCAAAGGAATGTATCTGCACTGAGGATTTGTGCTCGAATATGATTTTGTAGAAGGTGCTAAATGTTGTGATAGATGGTTTGGCTCTTTGCATTTGACCTAGTTTTGGAAGGAGGATATAGTGCTTAGTGCGCAGATCTCCAGTATTGTGTGAAGCTTGAATCTGTGGCTTATTGCACAGGAGTGATTGGGTGTAATATTTGGCGAATAATAAAGAAGCGAAGTGGTTTGTGGACGTAGCCCCATGCTGGGGTGAACCATGTATATTTGGAGTCTCATGGTTTTCTTTGTGCATTGTTATCTCTATTATGTTTTTCTTAGTGCTTAGATTATGATGTGTAATGGATATGTATGTGTTTCTTAAATGATTTTCTTATGTTAAAATGCTAGATCTGATTCACAGTGCTAAGTGCTAAGTGTTTAAGGTGCATAATCTTTTGTTGTTACTACGCTAGATCTATCTTTGATTATGTTCTGTGATGTTAATAAGGTTAATAAACTAATGCATGTCACTTCTTAAGCGTTAACAAAATATTATGCAAAGTGTTATTATCACATATTTGTGTCCCAGACTAGTTACAGACACCTGCCTCCTGTAACCCCCCCTACTTCTACCTCAAGTGAGACTTCGCCTGCTTCGCAGGTGTTTCCGAAAGGGCCGGTAGTCGGGGTTTAGTTGGTGCACTGTTAAGCGTTGAACACTGGGTCTTCCCCTGTGCCAACAAAGGTTTTCGTTGCCGGGACCTGGAACTATGATTGTTGGGAATTGAAGTAAAGAAAAAAATAAGCTATGTGTGTAGATCTACTACTGAAGTGTGCAATACTCCATTTGAATTACGAAGCTTTGTGCTAAGAAAGTAAGTTGATCTGAAGAAAAGAGGTAATATCCTAAAGAAGCAAGCTTTGTGCTTTGGAAAGAGAAATATAAGTGAAAATTTTTGTTTCGAAAGCATGAACTTAAGTATGTTTAATATATTCTGTCCCAGTCTGAAGGCTAAGGAGTAGTTGTAAGAAATATATGATTTGAGTAAATTTAATGGAAATGAAGAAAGATATGTTATTCCTACGCATAGAATTTTTTTTTGGACTAATAAGTGGATGCATGAACCAAGAAATAATTTTTGTAGATTGTAGATCCAACACTATGATCCTAGGGGAAGTGCACAGTACAAAAAAGGTTGGGGAACATTTAAAAGAAAAATAGGATTGACATTGTGTTATAATTGAAGAAGGCCAAAACATCTTGCTAAGGAATGTTCTGAGGTAGGCCCTACTTGTATTTTTTGTAAGGTTGTTGGTCATGAGGTTGAGGATTGTCCAAGGATTATTGCTAAAGTTGAAGGAATGAACATGAGATAAGAAAAATATGAAGAAATTCAAGAGAACAAGGGCATGATAGAGAGTCATAAAGAGAAAGAATCAGAGGAAGTTCAGACTACAATATTACAATTGAAAGAAACGATGGATGTTCATAAAAATGTTAGTTTACTAGAAAGCATGAAATAAAAGCAATGCATAAGTGCAAGAATAGAAGACTTCGACATAAACTGTGTCTTGGATGAAGAAACACAAGTGAATACTATGACATAAGAAACTTGGGAATTTTTTGGAAAGCCTACTATGGTACCTTCGTTAGGAAGGATAGGCTTGTTTAAGGGAAATATGATAACCTTATGTGGAAGAGTTACTAATGTACCTATTATTGTTCATGGAACATCGTCTGAAGAAGAATTTGAAGTCATTCAATTTGTTGGGGACAATGCACCTTTCTGACTATTGTTAGGTAAGACTTGGATTGAGAAGGATTAGATCAGAAGGAAAGTAGAGGAAGAAGCTACAGAAAAGAAAAAGAAAGAATTAAGGGATTTCATAGCTACAAAAATAGACTGACTAATTGAAGAACGAGAGGATAAGTCGAAGCAACAGAGTAAAGTAACAACACAGGAGGGACAGAAGGAAAGAGAATTAGATGTCAAGGTTGAAAGAATTCAAGAAGGGTTGAAGGACCTATCTATCCAAGAAAGAAGTATGTCCACTCAGGAAGTGTTAAGAAAAGGGATATTACCTTTAGACCCTTTGAGGGCGCCTCAATAGTGCGAAGCCACTACGCTAGGGGAAGATAAGAATAAAAATGGAAAGAGTATTCTAGAAACAGTTAGAGAAACTCAGATAACATGAAAGAAGGCAAGGAAGAACAATAAAAATAAAGCTAAGTTGGAAAAGCTACAAGAAGCTACATAAACCAGATGGAAGACTTCGTAACTGGAACCTCGTAGGAGGCAAGTTGATAGGAATTGAACCTCGCTGGAACAACATGTCCACGCAGAATTGGACTTTGCCCTGGCAAAGTTATATGACCATTGGAGGTGCCCTGAGCATTAGAATGACACTCCAGAATGGTTAGAAAAAACATTTATGGGCTTATGGAATTCTTTTGGACGTTAAGACTGTTCCATAACGAATAAATTTACATTGATGGAAGCATTTCGTGGATGTTGGAAGATTTGTTACAATACCCCTCTTATTTAACTTGTCGGTCGTTGTGTCAGGACCATGTTTTGCTTACTATGATTGACTGAGCTAAGTAGAGAATTGTCCAAGTGTCGAGCTATGTTGCATGTTGCTAATTGGACCTAGACCCCACCTATCTATTTGTCTACCTTGCCTGTCTGTTAAAAGATAGAATGTCGGGTGAACCTAGTGAATTGGAGAAGTCTGTCGAGGAAGTACTTAAGAAGATAATGGCTGACAGACCAATATCCGAAGGTATCTAGGCATCGTTGACTAGGGGACTGTAGACTTCCCCTTCGACTGGACATCATTCAGGCTATGCTAACCCTGTAACCGAGAAACGAAGTAAGCACCACAGTGATCTAGCTAATGTGAAGCAAATCCCGTCGATCCTACCCAAATATATTCCAACTTTGGTTGGTGTTGTTAACTATGATAGTATCCCTCGAGACTTTGAGTACTTCGTTTTCACTGCATACATTCCGAAAGGAATTCACATAGCCATGAGTCAGTTAGGACAGATCCCTCTATTGAAGAAAAAACGAATTCAACTTAGGAGACTAGAAGAACTATGCCATGTTAGCTCCCCACTACTACCTAACAAAGTCAACTGGGAAGAAAACTCACCTCATCTCACAAGAATGGATTAAGGCATTGGCACAGTCCACCATGTTGAATGTGATGAAGATCCCTCATTTTGGATGCCACTAGGAGGTTAACGCTTGTGTTAAACTCCTCTTGTCGTGCTATCATGGAAGATATCTATGGCTCGACAGAAGGATTACTATGGATCCGACACTGATCCACCAGATCACATGTTTAAGTTTGAAGGGTCCTGAACCTCAACATTTTTATCCATGGAAGGCCTTAGACCGTTCCCTGGCGTAGTGTATCAAATAATCTTACAAAGAGGTAGAAAAAGGAAAGAGAGGTTACAAGGTAGCCTCTATACAGGATGGCACAGTGTGCGTTTCTTTCCAAGTCCTAGCTAGAAATATGGTGAGGAAGAACCACCCCACATAGGTCACTGGGTTCATGGTGGATCTCGCAGGAAAGTGTGTGGAGGGCATGCAGATGAACTGGGCACGTCTTCAACGATCTAGAGAAGGATTGTTGTGAAGCCCATGACTTGGGATACGAATTCCATTACAGTTGGTTGATCATTTTGATCGCATTTTTTGCTTGGCAAATGCTTGAAGGATCCACTTTTCCAGATATCAAACCTTCGGAGCCATTGGCCGCTCATTTTTCCACCCTGTGGTATACTAACGACATGACGAAGCAGTGGTAGTCCAATGTTGTGTTTCATGGATATTATTAGTAGTTGAAGGTCATCATTGAATCATTCCCACGTATTACACTGCACACCCTACATCAATACCGACCCATAACGAAGTTCCGCGCTAATCCCCATTTCATCTACATCACCACGCGAAGAGATGAACAACAGGAAGAATTGAATCCGTACTACAAGCTGACAGATGAAGATATGGAGCAGATTAGAAAAGAGTGGCTGGAGGAATTTATTGTACCTATCGCTGATGTTGAATTATCTGACACTGACATCATAGGAATCCCAATATTTACACAAGTTGAACATGTCGGATAGTCCAATGGGATGAAGAAGTAGAAAAATCAGGCTGAATTTCAGGATGTGGAGAGTGATGAAGAGGATAATGATTTTGGAGATAACAGGTATGACTCACTAGGAGAAGGAGAAGACAAAGCAAAATGACATGGAGGAGGATATGAAAGACAAGAAGAGAAGGGAGGGGGAAAATATACACCATCGGAAGATCCTATTGGCACAAGGGTAGACCTAGGGTTCAACGCTACAACAACACACCAACAAAACCCTAACTACTGGCCCTTTCGACAACACCTGCAAAGAATATGAAGTCTCACCCGAGGTAGAGGCAGGGGTGGTTGCAGGACTAAAGTGTCTACAACCTTAGCTGGGACACAGATATTTGATTTTACTACTTAATAAAGAAATTATCACCTTCAGTTCTTTAACATGGAATCATTATCTACTTCGCTGGTAAAACAGAGCCTCACAATATTCACAGTAATCTACCATATAAAAGCACTTATCATAAGTAAAATAGGTCAAATGTAACTGATAAAGAATTGAGCATATTCATGTACATTAGATCTAACATTCTATACATCATTAGCACTGAGCATAAGAATATCTATCTAATCATCTCAAAGCACTAAGAAAATAAGACATAAACACATTCATGCAAGCACCAAGCAAGATAACATAGTGTTTACGTGGTTCACCCCCCTCCTGGGGCTACGTCCACCAAATATTCTTCTTTATTTCCTTTAGTCAATCTGTTACAACACAAATACTCTAA
Organism: Picea sitchensis; assembly: GCA_010110895.2. Lineage (NCBI taxonomy): Eukaryota > Viridiplantae > Streptophyta > Pinopsida > Pinales > Pinaceae > Picea > Picea sitchensis. Next base: position 39,081 of record SNQJ01S0049690.1, read on the forward strand.
CCCTTACTTCGCATAGGACAAAAGGTCTACACAGCTCGCTAGATCCTTCTTCCTCATGTTATAGCACTAAGACTTTCACAATCTGTCACAACTACTTGAACTCAGCTTTGTAAGTCTCTTACAATCATGCACAAATCCTCAAAAACATTACTTACACTTAGCATACATTCACATCACTTATATCTATCACTTAGCCATTCATTCATCTCCTCCTCTCTTCCTAGCCTAGGCATATATTTATATATACAAAATAGGCCTAAACATGGGTAAACCCATGGGCTGAGATCCCTTTCCTGTTACATATTCTCAAAAACCCAAAAAGAGGCCCAAAAGGGGGCCGAGATCCCGTGATCTCCATGTCGTCTTGCGCTCCTCCTTTGATAGGATGTCAAATTCCAAAAATAGGTCAACATGACCAAGAAACTCCTAAAACTTGGTCAAGAGACAACAAGCCCCCGAAAATCACCCGTGACTCGTACCGAGTCACTCTGGTTTGAGCAGTTCTGCCTCGAATGCCTCGAGCTTGGTCTAAGCTGATGCAACTTGCTGCTTTATTGTGGCCTCTTGCTCGATGAACTCTTGTATCACTGCATCATTCACCGGTCCTTTGAGGCATTGTTCTGCTATGAGGACGACCTGGTCTAGCTTTGCTCCTTGGCTCTCGACCTCTATAAACAAAATACATGCCTTGTCTTGCATAGGTTGAAGTCATTGAGTGACTTCCATCATTTTTCTTTGAAGCATATGAATTTGTTGTTGAGTTGTGCTTTTTTCATGAGATCTCTTCATTCTATCTACTATTGATAGGGCCTTCAGCTATGCCTATAGCATATCCGCATGTTGTTTTGCTTCTTGGAGCTGCGACTCCAACGCCTGTAATTTTGGATTCTCTGTAAGGTTTTCATATGTCTGGGCGCTCTGGTTACTTTTCATCTTGCACTCCAAGGAAAGAGATTTTAATCTTCTTACTACGTTGTGAGCAGTTGATTCTTGCTAGCCTCTTATCTCCTGAGGGGTTTTGAGTACAATGTGAAGCTCTAGTTCTACGATGTGTTGTTGTAGCTTCTGGATTACCTCTTCCAGTTGTACCACATGTTGTGGAACTTATTCCTCAGTCTGTACTTCGATGATTCTCACAAAGTGAAGTTCTCTATTGACCCTTTCCTTAACTTCAAGTTTCTCGGCAAGAAAATTTTCCTTGGTTTGTTGTAGCTTTGATTGCTCTTCATCCCATTTTTCTTGTAGAGAGATCTTTTCCTTTTCTGCAACACTTCTTTAGTCCTCAAGGTATTTCTATAATTGCGCTAAAGCCTGGGTGGCTTGTGATGTTTCTTCCTGAGCTCGTCGAAGCCGATCTTCAACTGTATCAACAATGTGGTGTAATTGAGTGGGCTCATCACCTAGTTCTAGTGTTCCAACTATCAGGAGTGCAGTGGATACTGTGCAGCTAGCCTGTAGTGCCTGCTACACTTCTTGAAGCTCGGCGTTGATGTGAATAAACACCTCCTCCTACTTGGATTCCTTCTTCTCTATTATCTCTAGCAAAGCATCGTTCAGTGTAGCGACGATGAATTTGAAGTTGTATGAGGTTAGGGTGCTCTCAAACTTGGTTCTAGTTGCTTTCATTTTCTTCCTTGAAGAAGGTTTCAGAGGGGAAACCTTCCTTTTCTTTGAGGGATCCTCCTTGTCTCTTGGTGGTGTAACTTCTCCTTTCTTCTTCTCTACTTCTATTCCATCACCCCCTTGCTTGGATGAAATAGACGCGGTCTTTACAGATGCACTGTCTAAATCAACAACCTCTTCGGTCTTCTTTATCTTGCTAGGTCTAGCTATATCTGACGTATTTTTGGGGCTATCAATATCGAACATCTCTATGGGTTCTTCTAGGACAAGGAGGTCTTCCGACCATTCCTTGGTAATCTTCACCAAGTCATCCTCTGTTAACTTGTAGTATGACTATAGCTGTTGGTGATGCTCATTAGCATGCACTGTGATGTAGATGAAGTGGCGGTTCGCACTGAATTTTATCAATGGCCTAAATCTATGAAGTGTGTTCAGGGTTATGTGAGGCGTGGCCTGGATGGCTACCTTAAATTAGTTATACTACATGTGGAAGAATAAATTTGATTGCCACTACTTGTTCATGTCGCTGGAATACCACAATGTACTGAACTTCACGGCCAGTGGTTCAAAGGGCTCGACATCTGGGAAGGTTGCACCTTCCGGCATCTCCCATGTGATGAAAGAGATTAATATGAGCAACCAGCTAAAATGGAACTCATACCCTTGGTCCTACACTTCCCTTCAGTCTAGTTCTAGCTGGTTCACCAAGTATTTGGCCCAATTCATATGTAGGCCCTCTATGCACTTCCCTACAAGGTCAACTACAAATCCAGTTACTTGGGTCGGTTAGTTCTTGCGAACTAGCTTGCCTGCGATCAACTGAAAAGCAAGGCACACTATGCCACTTTGGATAGAGGATACCTTGTAGCCTCACATGTCCTTCTCTACATCTCTGTACATATCCTTTATCTTTTGGGTGAGAGCGCGATCTGCAGTCTTTCCAGGGTAGAAATCATGTGGGTCAGGGCCCTGCATGCTTAGCCCTATGATCCTATTGATCAAAGTTGGATCCACTGTGATGCGACAGTTAAACCATAAGTGTCCTCCATGATAGTAGGAAAATAACAACTTGACGCACGCGTTCACTTCTTGATGTCTCCCAAAGTGAGGAATCTTCATTACATTAAGTAGGGTTGACTGTGTGAGGTTATGGGTCCATGATTGAGCGATAATATTGGAGTTATTTCCTTTGGTTCGAGTCAGATATTTATGAGGGGCGAGCATACTATAAACCTTCATGTTGCTGAGGTTGAATTCACTGAACTTAAACACAGTGAGATTATCTTGGTCGGCACAAACTATGCACACTTCTTTCAGAAGGTATGCAGTGATCAAAGCATACTCAAATTCATAGGGTACACTGTCATGATTGATGGTGCCACTCAGAGGTGGTAGATAAGCAGGTAGAATGATCAGAATCAGCTTAGCATTCACGATATCGTCTCTGTGCTTAGTGCACTTTTCATCGGCTATCCAGGATGGACTAGCTCGAGCAGTGGAAGGAGAGGCCTGCAGTCCTCTCGTCGAAGATGCTTGTACACCTGTAGAAAAACCTCTCTCCGAAATGACTCTTTCTGTCATCAAGTCGATCATAACCTCTTCAACAAATTTCTCTACAACGCTCAATGCTTCCAACATACACACTCGGGATAAAAAATTCATGAGATCAGGGAACAACTCATTCATGGTAATGAGATAGAGAATGAGAGAACAATAATCAATGTATAAATGCAGCTTAGGCTGTGGGCTCGTATTATTGATTTAGAAAAAATGTTATCGGTGCATCACATGATGAGCTAAATAGGTAATTCAACAATGGTTGGATTGCAATGGGTATGAGCCTACATTAACTCCTTTTCGATCCATTATGGCATGGTCCAATGGTTGGATGATGAACCTTTATTTCTTTTCTGTCCGTTCGGAGTGGAAGTTGAATAGATATATCGACTCCAATGGCTATATGGGTTCGTCATGACAAAGTGCCATGTGTCGTTGTTCTGATATCTCAGTGAAGCTCCAATTCTGCAATTTGTTTTCTGCGAGGTCTCCTCTAGAACCTCCTGTAACCTTTTAGTATTATTCCTTTTCTTTCTTAACTTTTTAGCCTTCTTTCCAGTGAGCTTCATCTTGGTAATTCTTTTCTCATTCTGATTCTTTTCTTCTTTTTTCTTAGTTAGTTGGCGTTGTTGAAATTCTTTCCTAGGTTCCCGGATAATAATTCTTCTATGTCTGGGATAGGTAATTCAATCTCCTGAGGATCCTCTAGTATTCTTTGAGCTTTGACATCTGGGATGCTAGTATTAAATATATGTGATTTGCTATTTTGTTCCTCAATCAAGTGCGCGATCCTTCTGGTCATAAAGTATTTTAACTCTTGCTTCTTCTGTTCCAAAACTTCTTCTTTTTCCTTTCGTCTGGCTTGATCTCTATCAATCCAAGGTTTTCCTATTAGCATGGTAAACAGGGCACTGTTTTCAACAAATTTAATAATCTCAAAGTCTTTTTTTGTCGAAGTTCCATTGACAGACATAGGTATCCGAGCGAGCCTTCCACATAGGTTTACTAGATTTCCTCTGAATAAACGTATTCCTCTAGTGAAGGGATCATAGTAGGCCTTCCTATAGCTTCCTAGGTTCTCTCTGGCATAATATTCATCCGTGTTTCCTCATCCAGAACACAGTCAATGTTGAATTCCCCTATTCTTGCTTTGATGCATTCCTTCTCTTTGAATATCCCTGATAAGATGACATGCCGATGGTCATTCAAGGTTTCTTTTATTTGTATCAATACTTTCACAGATTCTTGTTGGGCTTCTACCTTAGGGTTCTCTTGATTCAGGTTCATTCCTTCAAGCTTAGCGATCATTCTAGGGAAATCCAACACTTCATGGTCCATAGCCTTACAACATATAAAACTAGGTCTTCTGGCAAGGCATTCCTCAGCAAGATGTCCTGGTCTTCTGCAACTATAATAGAGGGTTAATCCTCTCTTTATTTTAAATGATCCCAAGCTTCTTCTGTACTGCGCACTAGGGTCGTATGAGCTAACCTGAAACTAATTCTTTCTAGGTTCTGGCATCCATTTGTTAGTCCAAACATTCTTTCTATGCATAGGTATAACATATCTTTCATTATTCTTATCAGATCTATTCATATCAAATAATTTTTTCATTTATCTATGCCCTAGTTTTTAAGCTAGGACAAAATCTATCAAACATACCTAGATTCATACTCTAGAAACAATTTTTTTTGCTTATCTTACTTTTACAGAGCACAAAGCTTTCAGATCTAAGACTTTTTTTTTAACTATTCTTACCTTTATCAAAGCACAAATCTTGTATATCTTACCTCTTTTAGTCATAAGTTTCCACTTTTACCTTTCTTAGAGCACAGAGCTTTCAGATCTTACTTCTTTTCTTCATATCCGACCTCCTTTCTTCATATCGGACTTCTTTCCTTCAGATCTGGCCTTCTCTCTTTAGCATAGATCTTTTCAGCTCAAGTAGAATACTTCACACTAGGGCAAAAATCTATGCACAAAGCTTTCACACTTTTAGGATGAATATTTGTATAAAGCTTCCTCTTTCTCAGTTCCTAGCAGTTACAGTTTCAGGTCTCGGAAACATAACCATTTGTTGGCGCAGGGGCAGACCCAGTGTTCAATGCTATAATAGAACACCAACAAAACCCTAACTACCAGACCTTTCGGCAACACCTGCAAAGCATATGAAGTCTCACCCAAGGTAGAGGCAGGGGTGGTTGCAGGACTCAAGTGTCTGCAAACTTAGCTGGGACACGGATCTGTGATTGTACTACTTAATAAAGCAATCATCACCTTCAGTTCTTTAACATGAAATCATTATCTACTTTTCTGGTAAAACAAAGCCTCGCAGTATTCACAATAATCTACCATATACAAGCACTTAGCATAAGTAAAATAGGTCAGATGTAATTGATAAAGCATTGAGCATATTCATGTACATTAGATCTAACATTCTATACATCATTAGCACTGAGCATAAGCAAAACCATCTAATCATCCCAAAGCACTAAGAAAAGAAGACATAAACACATTCAGGGAAGCACCAAGCAAGATAACACAATGTTTACATGGTTCAGCCCCCTCCCGGGGCTACATCCACCAACTCTTGTTATTTATTGCCTCTAGTCAATCTGTTACAACACAAAGCCTCTAACCCTTACTCTGCACAAGATAGAAGATTTGTGCAGCTCGCTAGATCCTTCTTCCTTGCATTACAACACTAAGCCTTTCACAATCTGTCACAACTACTTGCACTCAGCTCTGCAAGTCTCTTTCAATCATGCACAAATCCTCAAAAACCTTACTTGCACTTAGCATACATTCACATCACTTAGATATATCACTTAGTCATTCATTTGTCTCCTCCTCTCTTCCTAGCCTAGGCATCTATTTATATATACAAAATAGGCCTAAACATGGGTAAACCCATGGGCCGATATCTATTTCTCATTACATATTCCCAAAAACCCAAAAAGAGGCCCAAAAGGGGGCCTAGATCCCATGATATCCGCTTCGTCTTGCACTTCTGTTAAGCCCTAATATTGGATCATTACCCCTTAATTGGGGCATATTACATTAGTAATTTTATTTTATTTATGTTGGCTTTATTCCATTAGTTGTAATTATACCTCCTAGTCTCCTATATATACCAAGGAGACATTTTCATTTGGAATCATCTTGTACTTGAACATTTAAGTGGGGTAAAAGGAGTTCGCCCCCTCGAAGAGGCTTATTATCTGAAATTATCTTTTTGTCAAGGCATTGATTACTTTTTTTGAGGTTTTTCTATGCTATATTGATATTTGGTTCTTAACATATGGTATCAGAGCTCAAGGTCTTGGGGTTTCGCTGCTACATCTGAGATACCTTGGAATTTTCTCTATAACTTATTTTTTACAATGTTTCAGAAGGAATGGCTTTGAGGATATTTAGTAGACGGATCAAGGTATGTTGGGTTAAAATTTCAGCTATTGACGACTTATACTTTCAGAGGTGTAGCCTGTACAAGATAAGGTTCTGGAATCATCTTGAACTGAGTCATTGTGGAATTTTTGCTATAATTTTTTTTTTGTAATGTTTCAGAACCTAACCTACAGAGGATATTTATATAAATTAGTAAGGTATCTGTGGTAAAAATTTCATATTCTGGAGCATCTTAAATTTTTAGATACACCCTGTGGAAGATAGGGTATCTGACTAGTCCTATTGACTAGTCTCAAGAAGGTGTTTTGGGTAAAACAATCATAACTTGTTCCTAGAGTATCCAAATTGAGTGGAACTGGTTTCATTGGATAGTGGATAGTCTACAATATTTCTGGTACGTATTTCAGAATTTATATCGATTATTTTGTGCGGGGAACGCTATACAAGTGATATCTCCTGGAAAGGCCAAAAATCAACAACTTTGTACATCCAATTTTGATCAGACCTGTGGCATTGCAGAGAAGAAATATCAGAGAAATACATAAAAGAAAGTTTCATACCCAGAAGGGCTGAAACTTTGGAGATACAATAGAAGAAAGATTGTCTAGCAGAACCACCTCAAAATCATGGTTCAAAAGTGATACTTGGCCAACATGCCACCCAAAAAGGGAACTTCTACACCAAATAAGCCTCCAGAAAATCCTACTTGGACTCTTTATGAAGGTGAAGAAATGCGTAGGGACATAAATTCTATACAAACAAAGATAGTGTTTGCACTCTTTTCATCGATGTGTGAGCAAAAAGTGAGTGCTTACATGCCTAGTTGGGCTCTGCTAGTCATGACAGCTGTATGGTAAAAGGTTAGAAAGAAAACAACTAAGCTATTAACAAGAATTAAACAAAAACTA
>SNQJ01S0049690.1:46586-91081 GCA_010110895.2 Picea sitchensis
GATATCCCGATATCCGAAAGGGTTGACCCGTTGACCATCGGGGTTCGGGGTTTTGAGTTGCATGTGATTGCACTCACAGAATTCGCGAGATCGCGGATTCCGATTTCCCGATTTCCGAAGGGGAGATCGCCGAAGGAGCTTACTGTGGGTAGTGGAAGCCTGAGATGGTGAGGAAGAGTACTTTGACTCTTCGGGCCCGTGTGTGAAGAAGATCCTGGTGGGAGCGGCTTTCTCGGTGAGGGGCAGGTTGCGTCACTTTTGGACCTCAATACATTGGTCGAAGAAGGAGTGCCCAAGCGAAACTAAGATCATGGAGCTCACCGATTTTGAAGGTTAAGTGGACCCAATAAAGGGTCCTTTAGGGTCTTGTAACTAGTTTATAGGATGTCGGCCCATGGGGTTTTCCCATGTTTAGGCCTTCTTGTGAGGGTTTGTAAAATATAAATAAAGAAGAATGAAAAAGGAGAAGTGCAAGTAGTTTGAGTTGCTTTGTGCAAAGGAATGTATATGCGCTGAGGCATTATGCCCAAATATGATTTTGTAGAAGGTTCTAAATGTTGTGATAGAGGGTTCGACTCCGTGCATTTGACCTAGTTTTGGAAGGAGGATCTAGTGCTTAGTGCACAAATCTCCAGTCTTCTACGAAGCTTGACTCTGTGGCTTAGTGCACATGAGTGATTGGGTGTAATATTTGGTGAATAATAAATAGGTGAAGCGGTTTGTGGACGTAGCCCCACCCTTGGGTGAACCACGTATATCTGGAGTCTCATGGTTTTCTTTGTGCAATGTTATCTCTAGTATGTTGTGCTTAGTTCTTAGATTAGAATGTGTAATGGATATGTATGTGTTGCTTAAATGATTTTTTTATGTTAAAATGATAGATCTGATTCACAGTGCTAAGTGCTAAGTGTTTAAGGTGCATAATCTTTTGTTATTACCGCGGTAGATCTATCTTTGATTATTTTTTGTGATGTTAATAAGGTTAATAAACTAATGCATGTCACTTCCTAAGAATTAAAAAAATATTTTGTGAAGTGTTATTATCACAGATCTGTGTCCCAGCTTGGTTACAGACACCTGCGTCCTGTAATCCCCCCTTCTTCTACCTCCAATGAGACTTCGCTTGCTTCGCAGGTGTTTCCAAAAGGGTTGATAGTTGGGGTTTTGTTGGTGTGTTGTTAAGCATTGAACCCTGGGTCTGCCCCTGTGCCAACAATCTCCTCATTCTCTCTTAGATATGTCTCTGGATCCATTTCTTGTAGTATTTCACACCGATGAGATGATTATGACAATCATGTCTATGGAAGATACCCCATGGGATGATTGGCATCATCGTTCTATTTTCTTCCTGGAACCCGAGACCATCGAGAGCTTCAACGGATTTTGAATCTGTCTACTATTGTTAATTTTTCTGTTGTTCCTGAACCAATACATGATGTTTTGTATGAAGGGAAATTGGGTAACATTTCACCCACCATCCTTTCAGATATTTCAATTAAACCTGGAGTCATGGAAAATGTTCACATTGGTGCCTCGTGTTCTACCAATGAGGTCCAAATTTATAAATCTCTTTTCCAAGAATTCCATGACGTTTTTCCCTAGAGTTACGAAGAGATGCCGAGAATTGATCTAGATATTGTTGTACATGATATTAATACTTACTCAGATGCAAAGATGCTGCTATTAAACTTGAAGTTAAAAAACGTCTTAAAGATGGTTTTATTTATCTCGTGGATTTGACTGATTGGGTATCTAATCTTGGTCTGGTTACGAAGAAGCAAGGAATGATCCATGTTTGTGTAGATTATAGGGATATCAACAAGGCTTGTCCCAAAGAAAATTATCCAACCCCTTTCATTGACCAGATCATTTACGACTATGTTGGGAGTGAAATCTTCTCTTTAATGGATGGTTTCTCCGGCTATAATCAAATCAATATTTTACCCGCGGATCAACATAAGACTTCTTCTATCTACCCTTGGGGAATATTCGCATACCAAAAACTACCTTATGGTATCAAGAATGTTGGTGTGACTTTTCAACATGCTACGTCTTATTCTTTTCATGACATTAAGCACATTGTACAACCTTACCTAGATGATTTACCAACACATTCCATGCATTGTCAATATCACACGACACATTTACGAGCCATTTTCCTACACTGTCTCTATTATCACATATGCTTGAATCCACATAAATGGATTTTTTGTGTGGAGTCTGGATGAATTCTTGGTTTTATCATTTCTACACATGGGATTAGGGTGGACCCTCTGAAGTTTGAAGCTATTCTCAATCTGCCTCCTCCTTCTACATTGCACCAACCCCAAAGTTTGCAAGGGAAGGAATTTTTTTTACGTCGATTCATCCCCAACTATGCTAAATTAATGCAAGGTTTTACTTGACTTCTTAAAAAGGGTCAAGATTTTGTATGGGACGACACTGCCAGCAAAGCCTTTGAATCTTTGAATCTTGACTTAACCCATACACCACTCTTATTTGCACCCAATTATAGTCGAGATTATTTCTTATACTTAGCTGCCTTAGACTCTACCATCACTATAGTTCTAGTCCAAGAAGATGATTCACATGATTCACATGTTATCTACTATTTGAGTTGAAGTCTCATGACCACCAAAACCAAATATTTGCATGTGGAGAAATTGGCCTTGGAAGCTCTTCAAGCTATTCAATGTTTTCTTCATTATATCTCGTTACATAGAACCATCATCATTTCCGATTGCAACCCTATGCAACACATCCTTACTCAGAGAATTGCCGGGAGGGAAATAATCCAAATGTATAGTTATTCTCCAAGAGTTTGATTTGGAGTTTGAGCGTGCCAAATCAAAGAAATCTTTAGCTTTTTCCAAATTGATATGTGACCTTCCCTCGACTGAGACAAAAACTATGGCAGAGGATTCCTTTCCTGATGAGTCTCTCTTTCTAATCAATTATGATGAAATATGGTATGGATACATTATCATTTCTCTCCAAACCCAAACCTTCTAGCCTGATTTGTCGAGTGTGGATCGTCGTTGTATTCGGTATCAAGCCTGTCGATGCATTATCCTTGGTGATACCCTTTACCAGCATGGTATTGATTTGATCTTTCGATAATGCCTAACCTATGATGAAGATGAGAAATATTTGAATGAATGTCATTCTGGAGACTGTGGCAGTCATATGTCTAGGTATGGCACTGCCCAAAATATCTTATGAGCTGGTTATTTCTGGACTTCATTGTTTAAGGATTGCATTACTGCCATGTAGAAATGTCATGCTTGTAAAACGTATAAAAATAAGATCCGATCTCATCCTTCTCCTCTTTACCCTATAGTTTTTGTTGGTCCATTCGCTAAATGGGGAATTGACTTCATGACATGTAACCCTCACTTGTCCGAGGGGCATGGATACATCATCGTAGCCGTGGATTACTTCACTAAATGGACCGAGGCAATGACCACATTTGATAATACCAGGAAAACTGCAACATTTTTCATATTCAATCATATCGTTACTAGATTTAGTGTCCCTCAAGCCATCGTCAATAACCATGGTAGTCATTTTCGCAATTTCATGATGTCTGAACTTATCGAGCAGTTGGGTCTTTGACATGAAAAATCGACACCTTACTATCCACAGGCCAATGACCAAGTTGAAGCAATTAACAAAGTTCTTACTACTATGCTTTGACAGATGATAGGAATTCACAAGTCAAGCTGGCACGCGATGCTCTTCTCTGCATTGTGGAGCTAACGAACATCTGTTAAATCTACTATAGGGTTCACACCTTTCCAGTTAGTATATGGTATTGAAGTTATTCTTTCGATTGAATGTGAAATCCCATCTTTGAAACTAGCTATCAAGCTTCTCCCTAACACCTCAGTCGAAGAGGAACATCTCTTGTATTTGATGCAATTAGATGAGACTTGCCATGATGTTGCCTTAGTAATTGAAACTTAGAAGAAGCATGTCAAAGCTCAATATGAAAAGCATGTTAAACCATGTGTTTTTTCTAAGGTGATTTAGTTCTTCTTTACGAACAAGATCATGACTTATTAGGGGCCGATAAATTCGAGCCTATGTGGCGTGGCCCTTATATTGTGAAACGAGTGTTGGAGAAAGGGGCTTATGAGATGGTATATTATGATGGAATTCCTTTGAGTTAACCTAGAAATGGGATTTACTTGAAGAAGTACTATGCTTAAACCATTTTTTCATGAGTGTTTTGTATTTTTAGTTTACTATACTCTAGTGTATTTTTTTCTTCCTTTTAGCTACTTACCCTACATTGTGCTTGGTTTCTATATGTCGGTGTCTTCGCTACCCTATATTTGCTTTGTTGATGTTTCTAGTTGCAGTACTCAAAACCTAACGTCTGATGCATAGGAAATCTATGCAGATATGGACGAGTTGATCAGTCTACACGGTGTTTTCCTTGGTCGTGCAACTAATAATATCGTGGAATACAATGCAGTTATTGAATTATTAACTGACACCATTTCATTTGGCATCCGTCATCTTGTTGTACGACTCAATTCATATTTATTAGTGTTGCAGTTAAGTAACATTTATTCCATCTAAAGTCCTACTTTGTTAAGGGTATACTTAAGAATTCACCTCTTAGAAAGACATTTTGATTCTATCAAATATCAACATATTCCTAGATGTCTAAACACATTGACAGATGCATTGGATAACTATGTGCTAGACATACATTTGATACATTTGTAAATCCAAACACATATTTGAAAAGATAAGTAAGCCGACAGAAAATTTATATTAATAATGATAAAAGTTACAAAAAGTGTTTTGTCTAAAGACCAAAATATCAAAATGATGAAGCTCATGGCTTCATGTACAAAAAGAATCAAGGATGTTTCTCATTGTAACAAATAGCTTACCGTTCCACTCTACAGATCATTTGAACAATAGATGTAGATAAGCCAACAATATGGTATTGATAGTTCCTAGGAAGTTCATCCATCGTGGCATCACGGATATTCATGGTTAATCCCTCTAGGTTTTTCTCAATCACCTAGAGATCCACAATGTCCACTCTTGCTACAACACCTTTCTCTCCTCACCTTTTTATGGGAGATTTGTTAGAAATTAATGGATGTGCTCATTTAACCATAGACAATATAACAATATTTCCACCCAACCATAAGCCGAAACCCACCCCGAGCACCTTAACCTTGATAGAGAATGATTCTGAAAGAAAACCAATAGCCAACCAAGGATAATGCACCAAGAAAATATAACCAAGAGTGATCAGAATTGCCAACCATAACCAATAGAAAATCCGAGCCTAAACCAGGAATAGAGATTGCAGTAGCTGCAACTGCAGCTACTCCCCAGACTTGTGCACTTGCCCAATTTCTGCAGTGCACACTTCTTCACTGCTATAATTTCAACCTGTGTACAAAAAGAGGTCCGACTACTTGTATTTATAGTTTTTTCCTGAGCTATCTGGGATGACTTCTAATTCTAGAGGATAAATACTTAATATTAAATATTTCCTCGAGCTGAATCTTCTTCTAGGGTTATTTTCAATGCTTTAGGGTTTCTTCTTGCTTCCCATAATATTCTATTCTTGTCAGGGTTACATGTGGAGGTAAATACGTCTCCCAAATACCATAATATCAGCAGTCCCTCCTATCTAGGGAGGTATTGAATGCAATGGTCTTGAGCACAAGCATACCATTCAACCGACAACATCATCATAGTCATACATACTATCTCATGATTATATCATGAGCACCATCATCACTATCATCTGATAGCATCAACTGCATAATCTCTCAAAGCCATACTCTATCTGAGTAATCAGGCATGATGTTGAATAAGTCACTCACTACATAGAGTGATACAAGGACCATTCTTCTAATCTAGAAATACATCCTAGAAGAATGACTATCCCAACATATGTTAAAATCCATGGACTACAGAGAGAATTCCTATAGGAACGTCAATCTAGGACCATTTTCTAGTCAAGTAATAGAGATCTGTCTCAACCTGTATGCCTTAGAAAATATCGGTCTTGAAACATTTTCCTAATCAAGCCACAATCTGTGCCTTAGGAAAATACTTGTCCACGTCATGTCAACAAACTATCAACCTAGACCATTCTCTACAGAGAGAGTACCTGTCCACTAGAAATCTATTCTATCTGGACCATTCTTTGCTTGGAGAATGTCTGTCCACAAGCACACTGACTATCCATCTAGCTGATAATTATTTTCAACACTACTGATAGTCTACATGGAAATCAGAAAAATGTCATTCAATAGAACACAATTGTGTCTATCCATAGTAGTACACAACTACAATCCAATGGTACACTACCACACCAAGTGTTGGGTTTTATTCTTCCTTCTCTACCATCTGATTTATTGACCCAGGGTTCATGTCTTTTGGGTTTCCAACAAAGCCTCTAAAACTATCGGCCCTCCTGGTAAACTAGAAGGCAATGCAACACACAGAATACGCCGCGTAGTCTCACCCGAGATAGCTTTAATGGGTGGCTATAAGACTCATGCGTTTACAACCTAGGATTGAGCATGAGATATGGGATCTGTATTATGAACCATTTATTATAACTTGTGATTTCAACCTACTGTTATTCACGACTATGCAGTAACCTTCATATCTTATTCCTTCAATATTGCAACAACATTTAAAAAAGAAATGTAATAACTCATTCATTCATTAAACACAACAAATAACTATTGAAAAGATGATAAAGATATGCATGCATTCATCACATTACAAATATGTTACCGTGGTTCACCCCCTCCTGGTCTACGCCCACAAAGATTTGGCTCTTGGCTCTTTTATTATTGTAGTTCTATGTATCCAACACTGTGTGCTTACAATTCTCCTCATATGGGTAAGATCTATATGAGGCGAACTAGATCACACCAGGATCCTTAGACTATGATCTAATCCTCAAATATTCCTTCTCCCCTCTCCTCTAGCTCAACAAATTATAAAATAGTACATAACAACATTACAATTCACATCAACTGGTGCATATCTATGATGTAACAATAATGCATACCAAAAAAAAGGGGAACCCTTACGATACCTACGTATCTGTATTTATACATTTCAAGCTCTTAAGCCATTTACAATATATTACCAAAACCCTAACCCTAATGACATTAGGTATTCCTCTCATGTGCGCATACTACTCCTCCTTCCATCTTTAGTTCTCCTTGTGCATGCTTTCTTGCATGCACGCATGCTGTGTTTCCTTACAGATGTCACTTTACTTTATGCATGATTTCTTTCCCCACGATCATCCTTCTTTATACATCGGTATGACACCAACAGGCCCCCAACACTGACACGTGGCTCGTTCCAAGCCACCTAATCCTACTGATATTTCTTAATCTCCTTGGTGATCGTTTGGAACTTTTCCTTGAGCTCTACTGCTTGTGTCAACACTTGCACGGTTTTATCCTTGATTGTGTCCACTACCTGGACTGCAACTTCATTGCTATTCAATCCTGAACATTTTTATTGTGTTTGTGCTATCTGTGTCTTAACTATCTCTTCCTGTGCCAGTACTTTTGCTACCTGTTCCTGTAATGGCTCCATTTGAGCTTGACGCTCTTGTTTCTATGTTTGCTTAGTGATGAGTTCTGCCTACAGCTTCTTCATCTCCTGCATCCCATTGAATCGTTCTAGGATTGGTATGGTCCTCTTCTTCTTCTTGAGTTCTTGGATCGCTGCGTTGATCCTTTCCTCTTCCTTGTCCCACCATTGGACCTATGGATCCTCCTCCAACATTGTCCAAATTTCTGTTGCTTTATTGAACAAGTCAACTATTGTGCTAACTTGTTGCTCTACCTCCTACAGTTGCGATATTGCTTCATGTTTCCTTTTCTCCTTGGCTACTGGTGAAGTGGTTGGTGTGAGTTGTTCTTGGAGATTCTCGATCTCCTTATGATATTGATCAATTGCCTGCGCAATCTGATCAATCTTTTCTGCTGCTGTGATTTCCTCACTCTACCCAGCCTGTGGAATATTCTCATAAGTTCCCCCCACTTTTTGCTCCAATCTGTTTCGGTGCTCCCTTTCCTCCTCGGTCTCATATTTAGCCTTCTCATATACTATTTCCAGCACGTCCCACTTATTTGTTGCCTGCTTCAATTCGGTTAAGTATGTGTGTGTGGGAGATTGTACCTCATGGTTGATGCTTACCTGCAACTTGTGTAATGCCCCTGATGGTATCCTTGTCAACACAAGTTGGATTTGGCTAAAGTATTTCAAAGGTGTCTACCCCACAATTTCGTCCATGCACAACATACTACGGTTGTAATGGAATGCTACGTGTGGATGCAATATCCCCTGTTCTAACTATTGTTCTTCCTCTTGCACCCTTCCTTCTGTCTTCGGTGTTGATGGATCTATGCACCTATTGTTGCTTACTATCTGTACTTCCTTGAATTTCTTGAGGAACTGCCCCAATTCTGCCAGCTATTTTTGTTGTTTGTCCCTTTGGTGTGCTACATGGTCAAATTCCTCGGCTAGACAATCCTGGACCATTCTGGAGATCATTTCCCCATCATCCTCCATGATCGTATATTCTGGTGGTGCTTGTTGTACCTTTGATTTCTTGCATGTGCCTCATGTTTGCATGGCTGGTCTCTTATTTCCCCCTGGTTCTTGTGTGTTAGGATTTCGGACGGTCTACTGCATTCCCTCAGGCTATTTATGTTGTTCCCTGGTTGGTTGTGTATTCTCCTTCTTCCCCTTCTAGTTCCCTGTGTTCTTTGGCCCTTCATCTTTCTGTTTTGTCTTGCCTTGGCCCGTTCTTGGTTTGTTGGGCACTTGGATTTCCGGAGGCTACGTTTCTCCCTACTTGCCTCTTCCTCTACTATTCTTTCTAGCACTTCCAAGTTAATGGTTGGGATCCTCCATTCGTCAGGGCATTTGCTGATGACCATATCAATATCACCCTCTGTGATGTAGTAGCGTATATGTAGCCACTGTTTAGCCGAATCCTGCCTTGCCTGTATCCACATTGTTTATCTTGTGGCCTGGAAGTTGGTGATGTCCACATATTGTGCGACAGCCTCTGGTGTTATTCTCCACATTCGGATGATGGCTTCCTGCATGTTGTTTAGGTATGCATCAAATATGATCTCATTCTCCCTCTTATTCCCAGCGTTCGACCCTACTTTCAGCAATAGATACCTTGCTCCCGCAGGCTTTGGTCTAGTACAAAAAACTACATACCCTAGTTCTCACCATCCCATGAAGGCTATAAAGGTAATCAACCATGAGTAGTGGAACTATGTGCCTAGGTCCTGCACATCCTTGCAGTCCTCTAGGAACAAGTTCAATAAGTATGGCGCCAAACTCATTGAGATGCCTTCTGTGCACTAGGCTGCAACTGCAACAACTCCAGCTGGGAGTTCCTCCCTACGACATTTCCTTAGCATCTTGTAGGCTAATATTTTCGCACCCAATTGTGTGGTTTCATTGTAGATCCGCTTGATAATTATCCCTCTTGTCCCCCTGGCAGTGCCATACTTCTTCTTCATCTCTTCTTCTAGCGCTTTCTCCTTGGTTTTTTCATCCATAAACAATGCATGATCCATACCCCGAATTGGTAACCCTGTTATTTGCGCAATAAGCTCAAAATTTATGGGGATGGGCTTGTCCATCCATATGTACCCTCCACGTGTGACTGCTAACAATAGCTTGATGCATGCTATTGCGTTCTGGCCTCTGCCAAAATGTGGTAGGTCAAGCAGACCTAAAATTCATGTTTTCTCCATCCCAGTTTCCCACTGATACGGCTGATCAATCAGTTCTCTGAATGGATTCATGCCCGTAGTCTGTAAAAAGACCCTATTTGCAAGTTCCGGGATCTTGGCTTCATCTTCTACATCATGGTCTGAATATTTGAGCTTCCCGACATGACCCAGTATCTTTGGTCCTATCTGTACTCCAGCTGGTATGCGTGGTAAAACAATTTATGCTACAGGTTTCTTGCGGGGTGAACTTGGTATCTGTATATTGTCTTTCTTCTACTGTGGTGGATTTCTCAAAGTTCTAGAGGCTTCTGGTTGTTCCTTTGTATACCATTCCAACCAATCTGAGGCATCTTCACGCATCTCCCCAGCTAGGTGGTCTGAGATGGTCATTTGAGATTCATATGGATCCGCTGCTGCTATCAGATTCAGTGTCGTTCCATTCAATTTTAGAGTTTCTTCTATACTCTCTGGTTGCACCTCCTTCTAGGTTTCTGCTTCCTGTTTTTGTGGTTCCTATGTCGCTGCAATCGTATCTATATTCATGGCCTATGTTGCTGGCTGTTGAATTTTTTCTAGTATCGGTGTGGGTTGTACTAGTATCGTCTCTGGGGATTGGATTTCATCGACATTGACAACCTCCGACGACTACTGTTCACCTTCTTCGGCCTGTCCTCGTGACCTAGTTTTAACTCTAGTTTGCCTAGCAGTCTGGCTTGATTTTTCTTGCTTAGGGGGTGCCATGGTGGTGAATGTCAAATGTTTGTTGGGTTCAAATGGTCTCTATGGTCTCCGTGAACTCTCTATGTGTTCTTTCACCTATGTCACTCTCTATTTGTTCTGTCTTCGTGAATAGACTATTGGCTCCATTGCACATGTGTTGTATGGATTTCCCATGAAGCTTGTCGAGGACACTTCCTTGATTATGGGTTTAATGCACCTTGATCACTAGTTCAATGCATCTTTGGCAGTTTCATACTTGTAATTACTCTTGTTGTGCCTTCTCTAGTTGGTGCGATTAATGTGGCGTCCCATTGGTCCTTGCCTTCCTTTAATTCCGCCTAGTGTTGTCCTATTGTCCTGCTTTTGCCGACTCTTCTTTTCTCGCTCGTTTCCCTTTGGATTTGACCATTGTCTTTCTTCTCGCCGAGTTTGTGTTTCTATCTTTGCATGGCCTTTCAACTTTTGGCACACTGTGCCCTCTTTGGTTCTTTTTCATTTTTTTTTTACTGCGCGATGGGTGGTCGAATGTACTTGTACAACTTCAGTTGGCTCCCATCCCTTTGAGTTCTGCGCTTGATAAATCTCTTAACTGTACATCTCTTCCATATGTGACATATTTTACTTCGTATGGTCTTAACCAATGCATTCTGAGCTTTCCTGTGTGCTATAACAATTTGTTGTCGTACATCAGCACTAGAAAATTTTCTTCTTGATGTGTCTATCATGCCAAGATTTATCTCATGATTTTTGAACTTGTTGGTGGAATCCTGGCAATATTTGGTCTTTCTCCATGGTCAGTAACTGATCTAGTATCTCCTATACTACACCTTGTTCTTTCATATGTGTGATTGTTGCTACGCGCAAGCTTGGGACTAAAAATTATAATGGCACCACTGCTTCTTGGCCATAAACTAGTTTAAAAGGTGTGTGCCCTGTCAATTTATTTCATGTAGTCCTGTATGCCCATAATAATGCTAGTACTTTGAGATCCTAGTCATCCCTGTTGACATTACAGATCTTTTTCAGCGCGTTCTCCAGAATTTTGTTGAAGGCTTCCACTGTGCCATTTTCCCATGGATGATACAATGTGCTCTTCTGGTGATGGACTTCAAATTCTTCATTCATCACAGGGATGGTTTTTTTTATGAAGTGTGTGCCTTTGTCGCTGATCAAAATTTTTGGGCACCGAAATCAAGTGATTACTTGTTCAAACAAAAAGTGTGTTATTGTTTTTGCACTGCAATCTTTTACTGATGCGGCTTCCGCCCATCTTATTAAATATTTCGTCGCGGAGATAATGTACCTAGCCCCTGTTATTTTTGTTGGTGGGTTGATTGGTCCCACAAAGTCTATTTCCATTTGTTAAATGTCTGTAATGTTACTTGTGGTCGTAATGGAATCTCTTCCCTTCTGTTGGGTTTGCCTACCCTTTGAGATACATCACATCTTTGACAATATTCCTTCGAGTCTTTGTGAATCGTTGGCCACAATAGTCCTATGCGCAATACCTTCTGTGCGATAGATTTTCCTCCATAATGCCCTCCTGCTATTCCCTCATGGGATTCTGCTAAAAATATTGGTCTTTCATGCTCTAACATGTATCTTTGCAAGATGCTATATGTGCCCATTTTATATAAATGTCCTACAATCAGTTGATAATCAGTAGTGCGAACTACCAGGTTTTTCTTCTACGCAGTGCTATATTCTTGTAGCTCAGTACCTGTACTCAAGTACTGGATGATATCTGCGAAGTATTCATTAGCAATCTTCAATGAGAATAACTATGCATCTGGAAAGTTGTCTTCTAAATTCGTAGGTTATTCTCCATTTGTGACCCTTGATAGGTGTTCAAGTCATGCATTCAATTTCATTGGTTTGACTATTACTTCAAATTCAAATTCTTGGAATAGTAGTAACCATCGACATATTCTCCCCCCCAACACTGGCTTGTTGACTAGGTATTTCAGGGTTGAGTGATCTATGAACATTTTAAAGTGATTCCCCAATAAGTAATGTTTGAATTTCTGTAGTGCATAGACCATGGCTAGGCATTCTCTTTCTGTCGTGTTGTAGTTCTATTATGAGTCTGATAACTTTCTACTCACAAATTCTATCGGGTGATCCAAGTCTCCCACTCCTGGTTGCACCAAGATAACTCCAAGTGTTATGGTTGATGCATCTACATGCACATGAAATGTCTTCTCCCAATCTGGAAATGCTAATATCGACTCGATAACCATATTTTCCTTCAAGGTATCCAGACCGTGTCGACACTCGTCGTTCCACTGAAAATTTGTATCCTTACTTAGCATCTTTTCCATCGATGTAGTGATCTACACATATCCTTTGATAAATTTCCTATAATAACTTGTGTGTCCCAACACAACTCTTAGCTGATAGACTGTTTTTGGTGGTGGTAAATTAACAATTACTGTGATCTTTGTCAGATCTACTAATAAACCTTGTTTGCATACTATGTGGCCCAAGAGTATCCCAAACAGTGTTCCGAATATGCATTTATTTATATTTAGTGATATATGACACCATCTGCATCTTTCTAGCATTGGGCATAAGACTTCCACATGGTTTTTTAATAGACTATAGACTGTCCAATCATCCAGGTATACTTCGAGAAAATGATGGATGAATTCTTTAAATGTTGCGATGACCACTCTGGATAATATTGTTGGTGTGTTCTTCAGTCCAAAAAGCATGACTATGTACTGATAAGATCCCCATTCTGTCGCAAACATGGTCTTGTATTTGTCCTCCTGTGCTATCTATATCTAATGGTAGCCTGAGAATCAATTAGTGAATGAGTAAGCTTCATGTCCTTCTACATTCTCTAACACCTCATCCGTGAAGGGTGTAGGCAATGGGTCATGTAGGAATGCATTGTTCAACTTCCTTAAGTCGACGCATATCCTGATCCCTCCTTGTTTCTTGTCCTGTACTACCATTGGACTTATTCATTCTGACTCCTCAACCGATTCTATGATGCCTACTTTGAGCATCCTATTGATATCATCTTTGAATTTCTGTTTGTATATGGGGTTCAGTCTATATGGTCGTTTTCTAATAGGTCTCACTTCAGGTTTGAGTGGTATCTTCATTTTGCCTAACTCTTTGGCTATCCCCTTCATCTTTGTAAATGTTGTAGGAAACAAGTCACTGTATTCACACAACAACTCTATGATTCTTTCAACTGTTTGCTCATTCTAGTATTCTCCAATGCTGACCATGTTGGGATGCTTGGTTGTCCCAATTTTGACTTTCTTTACTTTGATCAACACGGAAATGACTTATGATTCTATGGGGGGTCCCTCCACATATCTTTTGCCTTCTACTTCTTAGATCTAAATATCGCATGGATCATCTTCATCCGGTACTTCCTCCTGTACATGGTAACATGACAACAGTTCCTTGATTGTTTGTTTGTTCCATTGTTGTTCTTCTATGATTAATTCTATTTATGTTTCTTTGATGAATATTACTCCTCTTATCAGTTAAAGGGGTGCATTTATGTTAGGGTTCTCATGTTCGAATGAAAAATTGATTGATAAATTCTGTTGCAATGTCGTCCATGTCACAGTTCTTTTGCGCAACTCCTGGTCTATATAGGATTTCACTGGTATGCCCTCTATACTGTGTATGAAGTGATGAGGCCATTCTTATGGGGGTGTCATTTTCCATAGCATTCTACATGCCTCCAAGTGTTTTGTTGGTGCTCCGTGTCCATCGTACTTCTACTATTTGTTGTTTCCCTGTTCTGAATCGAACCTTATGCACAGTAACCACTTACATTGGTACCAGTCTGTGATTGTCTCTTTGTGTGCACCCCACCATCTTGTCGGTGTGGCCTTTAGTGCTAGAGAAAGTGCTAACAGTCTCTGGTTCTCTAACACTACCTCTTCATACTGTGTCAAGAATGTTTCCAAATAATTTATTCTGTGGAAACTGGGTGGTTCCCTAATTTTTGTGCTGACCCATCTTATTCTATGGTCTATTCTCGCACATATTCTTGTGGAGACTTCATGCATCCTTTGCTTCCATTTCTCTAAACCAGTGTCTGAGTCTGTTGCACATGAAGTAATGATCCACCAACTGAGTATCTTGTCTGCAGTTGGGTTTATGTAATCCTCATCACGCACAGTTGTTCTGTACAACTAGTCGATTTCCTCTAAGTCTAGGAAAGTAGGTTCTACAAATCTCTCCCGTTCTAATGGGTCTAATGGTGTGATGAACGTATATTCACCGAACTCAAATGTCATTTTCCTGGTCTTCAGATTGATTATGGTCTAGTTATCAAATGCCCAATCTAGACCAAGCAATGTTGGGTAAGGTGTTGTATCATCTACTATTTTAATGACCTCAAAATCTTCTTTGGTGCACACTCCATCAAGATCTGTTGTCACTCCTTTCAATCTATCTATTGGTAGGACTCTATGTTGGTTTGCTAGTTTCAATTGAACAAGTGAGTATCCTAATGTTGGATCTCCCATGCATTGTCATGTCTTATTTGGTAATACATTAACTTTAGATCCTAGATCTAGTATAATGTCTCCCATATTGAAATCTTCGATGTTAGCATTCAGTCTGAACTCCCTACTTGTTCTTCTTTTTGTGTGTAGGTGATTGAATTTCTTTGGTTCTATCTTGTCTTCCATCTCACTGCTACATTTTGTGAGTATGTTTTGCAATATTTTCATATATGATGGATCACTTAACATCTTTACACATGATTGAAAAAATCCATTGATTGTACTTACTTGTCCTGTGGACTGCATTTCGTTGGTATGATCCAATGATGGAGGCATGTCGTATTCTGGTGCTTCCTTGTTATGTTGCACAGTTGAAGTCGATGTTGTTCCCTCCTTCTGAAATTCTTGTTTGGCCTCTTTAAAGATCTCATTTTCCTTCTACACATCGAACTGCTTCCTGGGTTCAGTGTTCTTATTTACCCATTGGTTCTGTGCTGGTTCTTGTCGAACTGTGTCAGTGCCTGTTTTAGCTCCTTCACGGGTAACTATTTTGATGTTTTATCCTTCATCCCTTTCTTTGACTGAAATCCACTGCACATTTTGGTTGTTCTAGTTCCTCTTTTCCTGAATCTTCACTAGTAGTGTCGAACATTCCTCTGTATCATAGTATGATGTGCAACAATACATAAAAGTTGTTGGTGGAAGTGGACATTCCCTTGCATAAAGTCCTGGTTGTTGAAAATTGTGACATGTGACTGGTCCTTTACCTCATCTGAAACCTCCTCTGGCTCGTCCTCCTCCTCTATAGCCTACTCGATCACCTCTCGATGCGTTATACTGAGGCACCTGATTATACTACGCAGTATTGTACTGAGGTTGTGTCGGGTTGCACTGTGGATGTGCATTATTGTGTGGTTGTTGCACAATTTTATACTGCTACTAGGAAGTGTTGTATGGAGCTGGGACTTGATTGAACTATGGCGTTGCTTGCCTAGTCATCATTTTGGCCTGTACCCTATATGCATCTGATGTACTTTCTCGCATCATCTCCATAGTTCTACAATCTTTATCGTCGTGGCCCACTGAGTTGCAAAAGGTGCAATATGAACTCTTTGGGATTGTCTGGTATTTCTGCATCATCGTGTAGTGATAAGGGTCATGACCTGGTTTCTTATAGATTTCACACCATAATCCTCCCATTGGTAATGGATTCAACATTCCTGCTTCCATATACTGTGCGAAAGTTGGACATTCGTTCTTGTGGTGTTCTTCTATCTTGCACGTGGTACACCAAACGACTTCTTGTTTATCCTTGTTCTTATTCTAGTTAAGCTAAAATGTGAGATTATTCAAACCCTCCTTCAGTTCTTTGATAGCTAGGTCTGTCTGTTGGTATTGGTTTTCTTCCAGTTGCAAGGATTCATGTAGATCCTCTTCTTGCATTTGAAATTTCTGTTGTCATAAAGGGTATTTTAAGTGTGGGAGTAGTGAATTGACAAACAGGTGTTGATGTTGCATATTGATCATGAGATATTTTAACTTTCCCTTAAATCGCTTGAATCTCTTCTCAATCTCCCATACAGACTCTCCTGGTTTCTGTCTTATTTCGATCATCTCGTTCATCTACTGATCCTCTGAGCTTGGCTTCTAGAACTCATTAATCAGTAATTTCTTAATGTCTTCCAGTGTCCTTGTCATCCCAGGGGTACTGTTTGTTTCTAGACTCATGTACCAGTCTAGTGCACGGTCTCTTAGTGTAATAGCTAGTTGCGTGAGTTTGGTATCTTCATCAGTGATCTATTTTTCTTCCCAGATATTTTCACAAATTAACAAGTTCTTCTCAGGGTCTTCTTTTGATTCTCCCTGAAATTATGGTAACCTGATGGTAGGATCGTGTCCTGCCATTTTGAATATTGAACTACTACCTCCTCTGCGCGGTGTAGATACTTGACTAGTGCTGCCTGAACTGGCTCCTCCAGTTGTTTTTCCTTGTGTAGATGTACTTCCTGGTTTCAGTCTTCCTCTAAACTATGGTTTTCTAAATGGTGATGTTCTCTTTGGTTTATTAGTCGCACATGGGTTTATGGGTTCCATATTGACATTAATATGGATAGGATGGATGCCTTATCCTCCCGCTCTTGGACCTCTCGTCTTCCTCTCATATGTTGTGCACAAGATTTACTCAATATTCTCCATAGCCCAAAGATCCTCTACCTCTTCCTCATCACTGACCAAGCCTTTCCTCATGGCTATAGCTCTCTTCTTGGTATTCACCTTCTATTGGTAGGGTGCTCCGCTATGCGTCTTTCCAGTTTTCTCCAAGATCCACCGGATCTGGTTTTCATCCATCATGATCGGGTCCAAGGGTTCCTCCTTATTTACTGTATCCTTGCCTCCTTCCATTTCTCCTCTCTCTGTTAGTGCTTCCCCCCTTCCCCCATGCACGCAAGGAAGTTTATCTATTTGATTCCATTGTCATTACACCCTTGTTATATAACAATATCTTAATAGAAGTATACAATGATCAACTGTACCTTCCTTGAGGTCCATATAGAAATTATTTCTCCGTTGCGCTGTATGACTTTGCTGTGTCAACTGCAAACTCTGTTATAAAACCTGCCACAATACTGTCAAGCCAAAAGTCTACTATGCGGGTGAATTTGTTGTTCGCCTGCTGTAATTGCTCAATCTATACTAGGGTCCAATCTAACCATTGAATCCAGTTTGTCGTGTGGTTATCCTTGAACCTTAGTATCCACTCCTGCAATAGATGCAAAAAATCACATAAAAATACTTTGTGCAAATCGGTAAACACGTATTTGTCCATATATTTACAAGGTGTTATTCTAGGGTTTCTATTGTCTTTCTATGCAAACTCTATCTCTTTGGTTGTCAACCAAGTTTCAATTTCTGATTTTGTGGGGTTCCAGAGTCTCAACATCCCCTTCTAATGTCTCATTACTCTCTTCTTTTCTTTGCTCATTTCCCGCTCCACCTATCTCATCTACTCAATCCTCCTATGTTCCTTCCAATGACAATGGAACCATTTGTTGGATTTTATTCTTCCTTCTCTACCCTATGATTTATTGACCCAAGGTTCATGTGTTTGGGTTTCCAACAATGCCTCTAAAACTATCGGCCCTCCTGGTAAACTAGAAGGCAATGCAACACACAGAATGCATCGTGCAGTCTCACTCGAGATAACTTTAATGGGTGGTTGTAAGACTTATGCGTTTACAGCCTAGGATTGAGTGTGAGATATGGGATCTTTATTTTGAACCATTTATTATAACTTGTGATTTCAACCTACTGTTATTCGCGACTATCCAGTAACCTTCATAGCTTATTCCTTCAATATCACAACAACATTTAAACAAGAAATGTAATAACTCATTCATTCATTAAGAACAACAAATAACTATTGAAAATATCATAAAGATATGCATGCATTCATCACATTACACAGATGTTACCATGGTTCACCCCCTCCTGGGATACGTCCACAAAGATTTGGCTCTTGGCTCTTTTATTATGGTAGTTTTGCGTATCCAACATCGTGCGATTACAATTTGCCTCATATGGGTAAGATCTATATGAGGAGAAATAGATCACACCAGGCTCCTCAGCCTGCAATCTAATCCTCAAATATTCCTTCTCTCCTCTCCTCTAGCTCAACAACTTACAAAATAGTACATAACAACATTACAATTCACATCGACTGGTACATATCTATGATGTGACAATAATGCAGACCAAGAAAAAGGGGAACCCTTACGATACCTATGTATCTGTATTTATACATGTCAGTCTCTTCATGCATTTACAATATATTACCAAAAGCCTAACCCTATCGACGTTAGGTCTTCCTCCCATGCACACATGCTACTCCTCCTTTCATCTATCGCTCTCCTTGTGCACACTTTCTTGCATGTTGCGTTTCATACTGTCGCTTTACTTTCTGCACCCTTTCTTTCCCCACGATCATCCTTCTTTCTACTTCAGTCTGCCACAAACACCAAGTAGCACACAACTACTTAATCAGTGACATATAGTCACAACCAGTGGAATACATCCACCACAGTAGAATACATCTACTTTCCAGTTACATACAGTCTCCATAGCAATCATATCATTTGATATCAACTTTCACAAAAAAACAATATCATGATATAAACTGAGTCATCTGAGCCATTCTTCCACTCACATCTGTGAGATCTATAAGAGAATCTTCCCTCATAAATTCAAACATCAACCATGATCTATCTAGACTATTCTTCTCAAGAATAGAAGAATAATTATCTTGATTTATGAGCTTGGACTGTTCACCTATCTGGGCCATTCCTCTGGCACTAAAAAAAGTGAAACCTGGAGAGAATGAGTGTTCCCTAGGGAATGCCTGTCCCTGATTGTTGAACCTAGACCATTTGCCTAACTGGTCCATTTCTCTGGCACTAAACAAAGTGAAACCTAGAGAGAATGAGTCTACCCTAGTGAATGTCTTTCCAGACCATTTCCTAAGGAAATGACTATCTTGCACCAACCTCCAAAACAAACCATTCTTTGAAACTACTCACAACTATGAACTTCAAAAGAATTATTGCCTAACGAGGTGGATCATTCTACTTGACCACTACTGAGAGTGACTGTCAAGAAGAAATAATCTCCTAGACCATTCCTCCACACTGGCCACAAGGGGAGTCAACGTCTATGGTACATAAACAATCTATCGAACCATTTTCATTACGAAAATGACCGTCTAATTTGGACCATTTTCTGAACTGGAAAATGCCCTTCCATCAAAAATCTCAAACCACTTTCCGAACTAGAAAGGAATTGCTAATCCTGGACCATTTTTCAAACTGAAAAATGATTGTCCATAAATAGATAACACATCAATTCTCCCTCCCAACATGAGAGTCATATATTCCCTTTTCAATAAGGAAGTCATCTCCACGAGCTCCAACTTGTTTCTTGAGTGTGAAAAAATTTTCATCTTGGACAAAGGCTTCACCAAAATATCTGCTATCTTCTCATGTGTGGAGATGTATTGGACAACCACTTCTCTTTTCTAGACCTTATCACAGAGAATGTAATTCTTTATCTCAATGTACTTTGATCTTTCTGGAACACTGGTTTTGTTTGAGGGATTCATATAGCTCTTGATCATTATAGTATATCATGGTTGGATTCAACTCTTTTGTTTCCTTCTAGCTCATGACATCGTGACAAGGCTCAAACTGGAACATATCCAAGTGTTGTTTCTTTTGTCATCATGAGAGTTTGTCATGGATTTGAAATCCATCATTATGGACTTCTGAGTAACCATTCTAATACAATATCTTTGTTATAGAACATTTTCACCACACTTCTGCTCTTCATTGGAGGATCTGCACCAAGTTTACTTTTTCCATCTGCATACACGAGTCTCTTTCCGGTATGCCTCAAAACCTTGAGTTTTCTCTACATACGCTACTTTGTTCAATTACTATGAATAACATTCTTTGCATTTATCTGATGTAAACTACAACCCATGCAAAAGATATAATGACTCAGGTAGAGGTATGCATGGCTACTAGAACAAGCTATCATCATAGTCTTCTCCCTCCATCTGGGAGTACCTCTAGTTATGAATCTCGCGATGCTTCCATTGATAAGTCTTTCATACACGGTTCTTCATCACAACTTACATTTCCTCTGCTTGATTTCGTCTAGTGGGTTCAAAACAAGATGATAGTCTCGTGATTCTTGATATAATGATTGGTTGTTCTGGATTTTCTTTCTCTATTGGAATCTTCATGTTCTTATTCATGTTTCTCTTTAGCTCTTGGGCCCATGGAGTTTTCGATAGATTCCATGTCTTGAAGATTCCAAGTTATTCATTTCATCATAGGATCATGAATGTGTATGGAAAACTAGGGATACTTTAAGGCTTCTTTTCGAAGAAGAATTATTCTAAAGTCAAACTAAGCATATGTTGTTTTTCATGGTTGCTACCATCAATGGGAAGATGGATAGATACTTCATAATCCTTGATGGATCATATTATTTAGGATTAGATCCCCCCTAATCCTTGATTCAAGCATGAATGCATGCTCTTCTTTTGGAATTATATAATTGGCTCCCTCCAACTAAGAGATTCCATGCTTCCGTCTGCATCCTTATTTCCTTCAACAAAGTGTCACAAGTCTTTTTCTAATTTCCTCTTGATTGCTTACTTCTTTCTGTTGGCATATGGGCAGACCCAGGGTTCAACTCCAAGAGCACACCAACAATCCCTAACTACTGTCCCTTTTGAAAACACCTACGAAGCAGATGTAGTCTCACCTGAAGCAACTATGGGGGGGTTGCAAGACAGAGATGTCTACAACCAAGGGGAATATAAAGTGGATCTAATACCATAACAATACAACATTCATATATCACTTATCATCTTAGATCTACTCCAGACAACTATATATCATATATAACACAGTAATGTAATAACAGTATATCAAAAAGCAAAGAACATAGCATCAATCACACATACAACACAAGATATATGTGGTTCACCCTCTCTCTAGGGCTACGCCCACATAACTGTGCTTACAATATATTAATATGAAGCATACAGTTTTCTCTACACTCTTAACTAACATATCTTTTTTCTTCTACTCACTATCTCCCCCATCCCTTCGCACCCAGCTGCATGGTTGATCTTTGCACCCAACTGAAGATCTTACTATACAAAAGGATCTCGTACTCAACACTTCTCTCTCAGTCAATATTACTCACTTGATCACACAATGACAAAGACAAAAACAAAAATCATAGAACTAACAATGATCTAGGTGGATATCGGTGGCCACCCACCTTTTCTGACTAGCTCAAAACAATTTTCTGGCAAATTTGGCAATTTACTATTTTTAGCAGTTTTTTAACTTCCAAGGCCATTTTGAGGGCCCAAATGAAGGTTTTTTGAGATCGAGGTTCTCAATGATATCCGAAGGCATGATTGATCCCCCAAAATGAATCTCCTTGATGATACCTTTCCAACGAGCTATCATACGCCTAAAACGAAGATCGTATGCAAAAGTTACAACCCTGGGAAGTTGATGTACTAACTTACCCAAACGGGGCCCACATGACTTTTGGCACTTCATCTCTTAGGGTTAGGTTTTTGGATTTCTAGGAATTTTTGCATTCCTGTTTATTGTAAAAAGGCCTCTAGAGCCTCATTGTAATCATCTTCTTGCGAATGCGAGTAGCCGTCACATCTCTTCTCAGAGATAAGCTGCCACCATTCTATCGAGTCTTTCACTCTATATTTTATAGTCTCTGTACATATATTTCATTAATAGAAATCGTGTATTATTGTATATCTGTGTTTATCATTGCATATCTGATATATTTCTGTTATATTATTGAATATATGCAATATCTTTGTGCATTGCTCTATTATATCTCCGATCTCATTTCCTGTCGAAAATAATCTGGATCAGTGGTATCAGAGCAGGTTGTTCTTGGTCATTTTTTTTCCCAGTGCATGTCCCCAATGAGGTAAGAGTATAGCAAGTTGGGTCTCGAGCTTGTCTCTCTTGAGGACAATCTCTCTCGCACACCCAAGAAACCCTCAATGGTGGAAGAAAAGAAAAACGATGGAGCAGATGATCCTATCAGTTTGTTGCTTGAGCAAGCTCTCACGCGACAAAGGGACAAAATGATGGAGAATTTTTCCCACATCCTTCAATGCCTGTCGACAAAAACATGTGCATATTCATCAAGTGGCCACTTTGGAGGCACCTTGCCTTTCAAGGTACAAGTTAATTTTGATATTCCTGTATTTGAAGGACAGATAGATGCAGAAGCCTTAGACAAATGGTTAAATCTGCTAGAAGGTTATTTCTCTGTTCACAAAATTTCCGACAAAGAAAAGATCACCTTCGCACTCCTTAAATCTCTCCCCCATGTCAAACATTGGTGGGAAACTTATTGGGAGTAGAGTTCCATAGAGGATTCTGAAATATATGGGGTTGATCCCACTTGGGATTTTTTTGTGGATGCGGTAAAGGAACAATATTACCCTATTGGCAACTATGAGGACCAATACATGAGATGGACCACACTACAGCAAGAGAGGGGCCAAGTAGTTTTGGAGTTCACCAATACCTTCCATAACTTGCGCACCAAGCTGGGTATCAAAGACTCAGAATGACAATTGATTCTGAAATATCATGGGGCTCTACATAGATACATCCAAACTGAAAAGGATTTTCTGGACATCTCATCACTCGGTGATGCCTATCGATATGCTGTTAAAATCGAGTAGAAATTTAAGAACCAGAAAAAATGGGATTTTGGTTCTGCAAATTTGCAACTACCAAAGTATGACAAATTCGTCCCCAACAAACAATCTCTCGAAAACCAGTCCAAGCCACATGAAAAGAAGGGTCACGGGAAGACAAAGAAGGACACCGGAAAATGGTGTGATTTCCACAAAATCCCCTGGCACAACACCGATGAATGTCGCTCAAAACAATCATTGGTGGCTGAGATCAAAGACAAGGAGCTGAACCCTAATTCATAATCTGATTCTAAAAATACTGGTAAATGACAAATCATTGACGCAAACTCCACTGTTATTGTCACAACCGCAACAATTCAACCAGAAGAACCAATAGATCTTGAAGAGGGTGAGAGCCTTTTTCATTCACATATGTGGGTGAAGGGGACCCTGCTACATTTTATTATTGATAGTAGAAACCAGAAGAACCTCATCTCAGCAGAGGTCGTCAAACATTGGGATTGTCGATAACACCACACCCGCAACCATACAACATCGGGTGGCTTCGCCAAGGACGAGATCTCCATGTCAGCCATCAATGTTGATTGTCATATGGCATCCAACCCTTCAAGGATGAGGTATTATGTGATGTTGCCCCACTAGATGTCTATGATGTTCTCTTGGGCCAACCGTATATGTGGAAGCACCATGTTGTTTATGAGTCTCGACCCCGCAGTGTCATTGTTTCTCTGGGGGGTCATCTCTAAAGAATACCAGAGGTAGTTCCGACTACTGTTCCACCTAAAAAGTGCCGCAAGGTAGTATCTCATACTAGAAAATTCATCTTCTTCACAATCTGTTCAAAAGGGGAACATAAGGACACTGCAACCACTACAACTTCGCCCCAAGCACCTTCTATCCAACAAAAGCAGGTCGACAAGGTTGCAAAAAAGCACAATGATTCCTTCTGTGCACCATCCTCTCATGCATCCTAACTTTTTGAACAGCCTCAGCCTCAACAGGTTCATGACAAGCTTCCACAAACTGAGCAGCGCGATGTCTCTAGCAAGGCAAGCAGCTCACCAAGATGCAGATTCAACAAACGTTTTTCCCTCTCCCTCGGGAACTCAATGCAATGGAGACCATTGCTTCATTAGGAGGGAGGATTGATCCAAGTGGATATCGGTGGCCACCCACCTTTTTTTACTAGCTCAGAACAGTTTTCTGGCAAATTTGGCAATTTACTATTTTTAGCAGTTTTTTAACTTCCGAGGCCATTTTGAGGGCCCAAATGAAGGATTTTCAATATTGAGGTTCTAATGATATCCAAATTCATTATTGAGCCCCCAAAATGAGTCTCCTCGATGATACCTTTCCAACAAGCTATCATATGCCTAAAATGGAGATCGTATGCAAAAGTTATGACCCCAGGAAGTTGATGTACTAACTTACCCAAACGGGGCCCACATGAATTTTGGTGCTTCATCTCCTAGGGCTAGGTTTTTGGATGTCTAGAAATTTTTCCATTCCCATTTATTGTAAAAATTCCTCTAGAGCCTCATTGTAATCATCTTCTTGCAAATGCGAGTAGATGTCACATCTCTTCTCAGAGATAAGCTGCCACCATTCTATCGAGTCTTTCACTCTGTATTTTACAGTCTCTATACATCTATTTCATTAATAGAAATTGTGTATTACTTTATATATGTGTTTATGGTTGCATCTCTGATATATTTCTGTTATATTATTGAATATCTGCGATATCTCTGTGCATTTCTTTATTATATCTCCAATTGCATTTTGTGCCGAAAATAATCCGGATCAAACAACAACCCATCCCAGGTCCTTTTGAACTTTACTTATACATTACAATCACACACCAAAAACCTTAGGCCGAAACCTAGGTGTCAAAACCCTATTTACCAAAACCCTAGGTGTCTAAAACCCTAGGTCAACTTGACCCAATTTTTGGGGCTTCTCTAGCCTGTCTTTCCTTCCTTCTTGCGCGGTGCTCCAAAGCATCCAAAGGTGGATTTTTCCACTTGCTGAGTTGTCCACGATCCCTCTTTCTTGTTGATCTATCATCCTTGATCTCCTCATTCATCAGGTTGCTTCCTTATAGTTCACTCTGTATTTTCTTCTCTTTTTCTCACTTTGACCCAGTAATAGTCACTGTGTCTTCTGCGTAGTTCACATTTTTCCTTTTCTTCCTTTCTCTTCTCTAACTTCCATAACCAAGGGCCAACATGGCCCCAAAAATCACATGTGACTCGTCTTGAGGCACTTCAGATCTAACCTTTCTATTTTACTTCAACTTAAGACTGTGCAGTGCAACCTTTTCTCTCTCCTCTTTGCCTCCTCTCTTTCCCTTGTGCAGGCTGTCTTTTCTGTGTCTGGTACCCAGTTTCAACTGCACCTGGTACCTGGACCCTTTTCCTCAAGATTTTACCAAGAGATGTGAGGCAACTGGTTGTCATAATAAAACTTTAGCCGGATCCCATTCACTAATCATTCCTTCCATTCTCCCTTCAAAGTCTTCAACTATGAAACTCCTCCTTCTGTAACATAGGCGACCTCATATGGACTAAGCCATTGCATTCTAAACTTTCCAGGATTTTTGATGTACTTATTGTCGTATGCAAATACCAAATCACCTTGCTTAATTGCATTCTTCTTAATGTGTCTTTCATGGTAGGCCTTCTCTCCTTTTTTCTGTACCTATTGATGAAATCCTGCAACAAATATGTCTTCCTCTAGTTCGACCAACTATGCAATCCTCTCTTGAACAATGCCAACATCATCCATATCTATAAAGGCAACAATTCTTAGGCTTGGTACCAAATATTCCATTGGAACAATGGATTTGAGACCATATACCAACTTAAAAGGGGTCTGGATTGTTAGCTTCTTGCAAGTGGTTCTATAGGCCCATAGTACTGTCGGTACTCTTAAATCCCAGTCATCCCTGTTCACACTGCAAATGTTCATCAACACTGCCTCCAATATCTTGTTGAATGCTTCAGTCAGGGCTTCAATTGTTTTATTTATGAAATTTGTTCCTTGATCACTCATAAGGATCTTTGGGCATCCAAACCTGGTTATGATGTCATCAAATATGAAGCCCTCAGTTGTAGTTTCATTACAATCCTTAACTGCTCTTGCTTTGGCCCATCTGGTCAAATATTCTTTCACAATAATGATGTACCCTTCTCTTGTGCACTTTCCTGGTGGGTTTATAGATCCCACGAAGTCAATGACCCATTTATCAAATGCTTGTAGTGTCAATAATGGTGCTAATAAAATTTCATCTCTTCTGGATGGTTTCCCAACTCTTTTTCATACAACGCAGGATCTGTAATAGTCTTTAGAATCTTTGTGTAAGGTAGTCCACCAAAGGCTAGCTCTAAGAACCTTCTATGCAGTTCCTTTCCCTGTGTAGTGTCCTCTTGAAATGCCTTCATGAGTGTCTGCAAGGATCAATGGTCACTCTAACTCCATAACACTCTTTCTCAATATCTCATCAGGTCTCACTTTGTATAGTTGTCTAACTATAAGTGAGAAGTCTGCAACGCGTACCACTAGATGTTTCTTCTGGGGAATTGTATATTCACTCAGTGCCATTCCTATTGAAAGGAACTGGACTATCTCTGTGAAGTGGTCATCAATAGTTCTTATGGCCAATAACTATGCATCTGGTAGTGCATCCTCCAAACTGGTTGGCTCTTCACCATGTTCCAACCTTGACAAGTGGTCAAGACCTTTGTTCATTCTTCCTGGTTTAACTATGATCTCAAAGTCATATTCCTGAAATAGAAGAAGCCATGTGCATATTCTCCCCCCCAACACTGTCTTTTTGACTAGGTATTTCAACATGGAGTGATCAGTAAACATTTTAAAGTGTCCTCCCAACAAGTAGTGGCGAAATTTCTGCAGTGCATACACCATGGCTAATTCATCTCTCTTAGTGGTGGCGTAATTAATATCAGTTATAGATAGTTTCCTTATAGAAAAAGATAAAAAATGGTCAATATATCCTTCCCTAGGTTGTTCTAACACTACTCCTAAGTCAATAGAAGATGCATCGACATTCACATGAAACTCCTTGCTCCAATCTGGGAAAACCAAAATAGGCGCAGTAACCATTTTATGTTTCAGTGTGTCGAAGCTCTACTGGAATTCTTCTGTCCAACTGAACTGACAATATTTCTTCAAACGCTTTTCCATGGGTGTTGTAATCTGGACGTATCCTTTAATGAAATTCTTGTAATATCCAGTATGTCTGAGCATAGTGCGCAGCTGTTTGACTAAAGTAGGGGGTGGTATATCAACTATAATGGCAATTTTAGATGGGTCTATTAGCAATCCCTGCTTGCATACAATATGACCTAATAACACTCCAAATGGTGAGAAGAATATGCACTTCTTCAGATTCAAGGAAATTTGATACTGCCTGCATTTGTCCAACATTAGACTTAGACATTCAATATGATTTTTCAATAAACTAAAAACAGTTCAATCATCAAAATATGCTTCTACAAATTTATGCAGAAACTCTTTGAATACTTCGACCACCACCCTGGAAAAGATGGTTGGGGAATTCTTCAATCCAAATGGAATCACTGTATACTGGTAGGATCCCCATTCTATTGCAAATGTGGTCTTATGGCTATCTTCCTTGGAAATCTGGATTTGATGGTATCCTGAAAATCCATCTGTAAAAGAATATACCTCCTAGCCTCCCACGTTATCTAACACTTCATCAGTGAATGGTGTAGGGAAGGGGTCATGCAAATATGCATCATTTATCTTATTGATATCTACACAGATCCCGATCTCTCATGTCTTATTGTCTTGTACCACCATAGGGATAATCCATTCTGACTCTTCAACAGGTTATATAATTCCTGCTTCCAACATTCTGTCGAGCTCAATCTTCACTTTCTCCTTATATTTAGGGTTCAATATGTAGGGTCCCTGTTTGACTGATCTTTCATCTGGTTTCAAAGGGATCCTCATCTCTCCCATAGGCCCTTTAATTCCATTCATTTTAGTAAACTTGGTTGGAAACAAGTCTTGATATTCATGCAACAACTATGTGATTTTTTCAATAGTAGCAGCATCCCAGTAATCTCCAACATTTGCAAGCTTCGATGTTGGTTTTGATCCAATGTTGACCTTATTATTCTTTATTGGCCATCTAATGAATGGTAGCTCAACTCATGGTCCTTCCAAATCTCTCTGCCCTTCTGTTTCTGCGATGTTCACCTTCCTCGGATCATCGTCTTCATCAGCATTGATGTTGTAACAACCTTGCAGTTTCTGGAGAGGTGCAATCCATTTGTCCTCTTCGTGTTCTAAAGGGGGGCTAGATGCCTCCTCAAATACTTTATGTCTTACAATATGTAATGCTTGATCTACTGAAGGATATTGACTATCAAATAAGAAGGTGGTTACAAAGTTCTAAGTCATACCTTCTCAATCTGCAGTGATGAGGCGTAGCTCCACTTGAAGGTACTCGTTGATAGAGGTCATGTCTAGTGTGCTAATGAACTTCTGCACCCACTTCTCTTGAGAAACAGTTCTCTAGGATTCCTCACAACTTCGCACATGTTCCTTTGGGTAGCTTCAACCTGTGTACTAAACTTCACAACCTTCTACTTGTGCTAAGAACGGCGTGGTCATCAGGGTACAACATTGTACCCATTATGTAATCTTGTTTTTGTGTGTCCCCCACCATCTCGCTGGTGTTTATTTCAAGGCCTCATCCATTGCCAACAATCTTTGTTGTGTTGTTATACTTGCTTCGAATTTGGACAAGAAGGTTTCTAAAGGATTCAGACCATCAAAGGTGGGAAAGTTACTTACTGTTGTGCCGATCCAGTGAACATGTCTAATTAATCTATCACATCTCCTTGTAGATACTTCATACATCTTTTTCTTCCAGTTCTCTAGTGCTTCTTTTGAATCTGATGAACATGCGTTGTCACTTCGCCAACTTAGGTTTCCATCGACTGTAGGATTAATGTAATCCTACTATCTGGCTGTTAGTTTGTATATGTTTTCCAGTTCATAGGCACAATCTTCTTCTCTGATGGGTTCTTTGTATTGATGAACTTAATATGGATATAAAGGTGAAATGAACCTAAGGCCATCTCTTTCAAATTTCATATGTCTTTTCTTTAAATCAACCAGAGTGGAATTATTGAAAGCCCAGTCAATTCCTAATAGCACAAGGTAAGGGCAACTATCATCAACTATCTCAATTACCTCAAAATCTGCAAGCGTTCTTACTCCATCGATATCCATAGGGAAATGATCCAATCTGATAAAGGGGCTTACTGCCTACTGATTAGCCATCTTAAGCCTGATAGGGGAATAGATCAACTTCTATTTTCCCATCAATGCCCAGGTTTGCTTCGTCATGACATTGACCTCCGACCCTAAGTCGAGGACCACATAGTCTATATCATATTATCCTATCTGAGCATTCAAGTGTAGTTCCTTATTTGTCCTTCTCTTCTTGGATAGTTGATGTACTTCTTTATTTAGTAAAGGATCTATCCTTCCTATATCATACTGTCTGATTAAATTTTGTATCTCTTGTACAACGCTCTCATCCTGAATCAACTTGATACAAGTATATAAAAATTCCATGAGATTTCTTACCTCTTGTCCTTATTTTGGTGAATCAGACTGATCGAATGCCAGAGGCATTCCATATTCTCTTATTTTTGGCCGTGTCTTTGATGAATAACCTTGGTCTCCTTTGAAATCTTTTCTTGCCTCCTCAAATATTTGTCTTTCTTTCTTTGCATCAAAGGTTTGGGTATTTTCTGTAGCTTTCCTAACTCCTGAGTCTTCTATAGTCTTTCCTTGGGTTAGTTTGTCTTCTCTTGTAACAATGCCTCCTATAGTAATAACAATGACTCTAGGGTCTTCTCCACGAGGTTCAACATATATCAGTTGCACTTGCAGGTTATGCTAAGGTCCTCATCTTTCCTGAAGCATAGCTAGCAACACAGGACAATCCTCTATAACGTGTTTGAAGGAACTGTAGTAGCTGCAAGTAGTGCAAGGGTTCTGGCAGTCCCTTGCTAAGTGTCTTGTTCAGCCTCGATCCACACCTCCTCGTCCTCGTCCTCTGAATCCACCACGAGGATTGAAGTTTCCTCTCCCAGGGGAGTTATACTACGTAGTGTTTCCTTCTTTTTATACTTCGCCTTGAATTTTGTATATGTATCTAGACCTTTCATGAATGAGGTCATAAGCCCTACAATCCCTATCATCATGCCCCATGGAATTACATAATGTGCAATACAAATTTGTAGGTGTCTGAACATATTTTTGCATGTAATAATACTCACCAGGGAAATGTCTATTTTTGCATACCTTGCACTAGGGTAGGGTGGCTTGTTTCAGAAGGCTCAGAGCTCCAGAGGCCAAGTATTCATGAAATAGGGGACAATGTTCCTTATCATGGCCTTCTGATCTTCATCTGACACACCAGATGTCTTCTCTTTTATATTTTCCCTTGTCTTTCTTCATATCTTCGACCTGCAGAGACAAACTGGTTAGATGACTCAGGATTTGACTCATACCTGAGCTGGATTCTCCCATAGGGGCTGATTCTAACTTCATGGAAATATTCAGTGCCTCAGCCTATGAAGAAATCTTCTGTTGCATAAGAGGAACTCTAATATGTGGTAAGAGGGCAGCAATAAACCATTCTTTGTTCTACTCATCTGGGATCGGGAAAGTTAATCGGCCTGTTAAGGTCTTGAATCTCTGATCGAATTCCCAAGTAGGTTTGGCTACCTTCTGCTTGATCTCTTTCAACTCTGTAATACATTGTGACTCTGACTTGGGTTTCTTGAAATTTGCAATCAACACATTCTTGATCTCATTCAACGACTTAGGTTGTGCAAGTCCTTGGTCAAGCTTCATGTACTAGCTCAATGCGCGATCCCTTAGGTTAGTACTAAAGTGAGTTCTTTTAACAGCTTCATCTATGACATTATTAATATTCCATACGACTTCACATAGGAACCAGTGTTGATCAGGGTCTTCAAACCCATCTCCCCTAAAAATAGGGAGCCTCATCTCGTCTGCCATAGATATTCCTAGGGTTCTTGACTGAGTATGTGGTGGAATACTAGTGATAGTGCTATGAACACTCTGGTGGCTTGGATTACTCTGATTACTTAATGCTACTGAATCAACATGAGGGATAATAGTACTTACTTCAACAGTCTGCGTAGTTCCTAAAGTTTCTGGCTCTTCCCAATGAGGCTCTTCATCTTTCCCTTCCTCTGCCCTAGCGAGTTCTGAATGCTCTTCTTCCGTCAGGTCTACCTCTTCTCCACTATAGAAACCCTCATCTCCATAATTATTCTTAAACAGGTTCTCAAGATGAAATTCTCTGAACGCTCTCCCATTGCACGTATGTCCAACCTCTCTGTCCTTGTCGTTGTCCGAATTTTTGAACATTAGCTTTTTCAAATCTGACCAATCTATTGTATATTTAAGATGTTCTTCTCATGCAATAGCATCTTGATTCTCAACTTCAGAAAATGTAAAAATTTTCCTCTGGGTCCCTTGAAGAAATATCTCTCGGCTTGGCTATGTGACTCTACTCTGTCAAGAACGAAACTCGGTGATGTACCCTCCAATGGTGTTATCAAGCTAGTGATCTTCTACTCTTAACATAGTGTTATCAACTCTCTTTACCTTCTTGATCAATGCCAACGTCCAAAACATAGGAGGTCTAGATATTATCTCAAACTGGGTATCTTCTAACCTAGCTAACCACTCATATAGCTCCTGATGGATTCCTCCAAAGAAAATTTTGTGTATATCAATAAAGATATATCTCTCCAACCAATCCTCTGTACTAAGATTACTGTTATTTTTCTTGGCTTCAGTGAAGTCCTTTTCTTGATCCTCTATCCACTTTTGAATTTTTGTCTTTGATGGAAACACCTTGACATTCCCTCAAGAAGATTCCAGTCCCGACAATGGAACCATTTGTTGGCACAAGGGTAGACCCAAGTTTCAACTCTAAGAGCACACCAACAAGCCCTAACTACTAGCCCTTTCAACAACACCTGCGAAGCAGATGCAGTCTCACCCGAAGCATCTATGGGGGGGTTGCAGGACAAAGATGTCTACAACCAAAGGGAATATTAAGTGGATCTAATACCAGAAAAATACAACATTCATATATCACTTATCAGCTTAGATCTACTCCACACAACTATCTATCAGATATAACACAATAATGCAATAGCAGTATATCAAAAGGAAAATAACATAGCATCAATCACACATATGACACAAGATATATGTGGTTCACCCTCTCTCTAGGGTTGCATCCACATAACTATGCTTATAATGTATTAAGATGAAGCATACAGTTCTTGTCTGCACTCTAAGCTAGTAGATATTCTTTCTTCTCCTCACTATCTCCCCCCTCCCTGCGCACCCAGCTACAGGGTTGATCTTTGCACCCAACTGAAGATCTGACAATATAGAAGGCTCTCGTACTCAACACTTCTCTCTCACTCAATATTAATAACTCGATCACACAATGACAAAAGACACCAACAACAATCATAGCACTAACAACAACCCATCCCGGGTCCTTTTGACCTTTACTTATACATTACAATCACTCACCGACAACCTTAGTCTGAAACCTAGGTGTCAAAAGCCTAGATACCAAAACCCTAGGTTTCTAAAACCCTAGGTCAACTTGACCCTCATTTTCAGGGCTTCGCCAACCTATCTTTCCTTCCTTCTCACGCGATGCTCCAAATCATCCAATGGTGGATTTTTCCACTTGTTGAGTTGTCCATGATCCTTCTTTTTTTCTGATCTATCATCCTCGATGTCCTCATTCATCGGCTTGCTTCCTTTTACTTCGCTCTATCTTTTCTTCTCTTTTTCTCACTTCGACCCAGTAAAAGTCACTGTGTCTTTCGTGCAGTTTGCATTTTGCATTTTCTTCCTTTCTCTTCGCTAACTTCCATAACCAAGGGCCAACACTTTTTTTTTTTACTTTTTCCAGGTTTCTTCAATTTTGATTTTTATTTCTGCTTATCTTGCAACAATTACTTATGTTAATAGCTTCCACATGAATTGTTACCAAGGATTGTCAATGTACTTCATCTTTTCATGTGTATTGCTTGACTTGTATTCATCATGATGGAAATCCTTATTTTTTTATTCTTCCATAGGTATTGTTTCTCTTTGAACATCTTATCTTCTAAGAAATAGATATGCAAGATATGTACAAAAACTATGTAAACATGGTATGTACAAGAATTATGAAGAATATTGTTACCTTGTCTTAGAAGAAGTATGTTTTATCCTACTTGGCCTTCTTTGAGGGTTCCCTTTCTTCAACAACTGACGCTCCATGTGTTTCCTTCCTTTTCTTTAACTCGGGACAACAATTCTTGTAGTGACCCAATTTTCGACAGTTGAAGCATTGCATTTTTGACATATATTTCTCTTGATTTGGTTTCTTCCTTGAGCCAAACTTATTTTTATTACTGAAATTATTGAACCTTGTTGTGAAGGCTTGATCATCATATTTATTTTGGGATTTCACTTTTGCACTAATCCTCGATTCTTCTTGTGCACATCAAGTCCAAAGTTCTTCAAATGTGGGATAATACTTCCCTGTGTTCATGCTTGCGGCAAATGCATCCCATGTTTTGGAAATACCATTGAGTACTATATTTACCAGTTCCTTCTCTGAAATGATTTCTTCAATAGCTTGTGGTTTATCTCTAAACTAAGATATTCTCACAAGGTATGATATTAAGCTGTCATCATCATTCATTTTCATGTCATGGAGCTCATTCTTCAGACTCATTACTTGTCCAATGTTTATGACTAAGAAGAGTTTTGTTAGGGAATCATACATCATCTTAGATGAGTCAAGATGGGATATGTAGGGTATCAAGTGGTATTTTATAGAGTCCACTATGATACTCATGGCATTGATGTCATTGTCTTTGAACTTCTCCATAAATACAATGTTCTGAAGTTCCTTTTATTTTCCTTCTTCGAACTATGGTTCCACGATCTTTCCTTTCATGATATCCAACACTTTATTCTTGGCAAGGATGAGGTCAATCCTTGTCTTCCAATATTTGAAGTTAGAAGCCCCTTCTAACTTGTTTTCTGACTTCATAGAGTAAGTCATAACTTCTTTGACTTGGTGAACCTTTGACTTTGACCAAAAACTCAAAATTGAATTCTTATCTTTCTGAGAGTACCAGGAGGTGCACTAGGCTAGGGAGCACTAGGATATCCAGAAATTAGATCAATCTCTTCACTTAAGGTGCCTTAACAGGAGGGTTAGGGTTTCGTTGTTGCAACAAAAATTGGCTGCAACTACAACTGTAACTGAGAAAATCCTCCCAATCTATCTTCCAGTGGTTAGATTGTTTGAAGATATTCTAGGCCCATAACCTGTTAGAAACTAATGGATGTGCTCATTTAACCATATACAGTATAGCAATATTATCACCCAACCATAAGTTGAAGCCACCCTCGAGCACCTTAACCTTGATAGAGAATGATCTCGGAAGCAAACTAATAACCAACCAGGGACAATGCACCAAGAAAAGATAACTAAGAATGATTAGAAATTCCAACCATAACCAATAGAAAGTCTGAGCCTAAACCGAGAATACTTATTGCAGTACCTGCAACTGCGACTACTCCCAGACTTGCGCACTTGCCCAGTTTCTGCAGTGCACACTTCTTCACTGTTGTAATTTCGAGCTGTGTGTACAAAAAGAGGTTTGGCTACTTGTGTTTATACTGTTTTCCTGAGCTATCTTGGTCGACTTCTCATTTTGGAGGCTAAATACTTAATATTAAATATTTCCTTGAGTCCACTTGTCTTCTAGGGTTATTTTCAATGCTTTACGTTTTCTTCTTGCTTCCTAGAATATTCTATTCTCGTCAGGGTTACACATGGAGGTAAATAACTCTCATAGCTACCATAATATCAAAAAGATGATCCCAAAGGACGATAAGGTGCCACATCTACATTATTGAGAGAACTTGATTAGTCTTGGATAAATGACACAAAAAACATTTTATATAATTAAAATAAAATAAAAAATCATATAATGACAATTTTCCTTCTTACCTATATGTCTCCCCATTGATATCCCTAAGGAAGAGCTAAGTCAGGATCCCCTCAAAATTTCGTCCCGACGTATGCATAGTCCTCCACAATGATCAACTGATTTCTCAGCCATTGGAACAAACCATCATCATACTTGACAATGGGCACGCTACCGTGACGAGCCATCAAGTCCACCCACCTTTTCATCCATGGATATTATGGAGCGGGTATGCCCCACTCCACCTGTAGATGAAAGAAGAGGACCCTCTCCAAGAAGAAGGACACCAAAGTGGACCCATAACCAAAAATTTTCAACCGACCTTTTCGACACTTTGTTAGTTTCTTTTTCATGTTTTTCATGCCACCCTTACATCAATTTAAGACCCCGAGTTCCATGCACTCTATGGCGTACTAAAAATAGCTTTGCAAAGCCATGTGGGGAGCTGCACTCCCTACCATTTGGATAATGGTATAAAGGATGGTCCACAATGGTAAATCCTGAACATCTCTAATGGCCACCTTGCCACTATGTTTTTCCATACCTGGCACATGATGTTGTGTAACATAGTAATCCATGGGTTCTCCTCCACCCCTGCTT
Source organism: Picea sitchensis (assembly GCA_010110895.2). Classification (NCBI taxonomy): domain Eukaryota; kingdom Viridiplantae; phylum Streptophyta; class Pinopsida; order Pinales; family Pinaceae; genus Picea; species Picea sitchensis. Next base: position 82,570 of record SNQJ01S0049690.1, read on the forward strand.
CCCGAGAGTGATACCCAAGAGCCTTGGTGAGACAAACCCATCAAAAAGTAAATATCCTCTATAGCCAATGTGAGTGTATGCACACCCATGCAAAAGGATTATTCATTCGCATCCCACATGTGAACCAGATACTCTAGCAATCTCACTTGGACTCTCATGCCATGAATTTTTAAGAACTTGAGTAATCCCCATTGCCTAAGAGCCATAACTGTGGCTAGGTCACTCTTGAAAAAATAGTATTCTTCCTCATGCTCCCATTCTCTCCACTTGAGCATTTTGACCAAGGAAAACCTGCCAAGTAACATTAAAACAAGATTAGAACTAGAAAAAATCAATTCTTGGAAGTTTTTCTAGATCATTCTATCTTTTCAAAAGTTGAGTTGAGGTCATCGCGGGGTTGTTCTTTAATGTAGAGATATGTCATTTCACCCTATCCTTTATCCCCCTGCGGTGATTCCATATCATCACAATTCACGATACTATGGGCCTGCAATGATTTGAAAGCATAGGTACCCCCAAAAAATCAACCCAAACTCAACATTAAAAACAAAATTTTAAACCATGAAAAGATAAAGAGGCAGAAGATTAACTTTTTGATGGAGATGGTTTGTGAAATGATCCACCAGGAACTCTAGAATCGACAGTTGAAATTTGGAAGAAAAAGAAGGTTTTGGGCACTATTTGGGTAAATTTGCAATCAAAATGGTAAAAGGGTTCTTTTGGCCTATTTTATTGTTTTTTACGATATTTTATTGCAAAATTAAATTATTTTTTATATTTTACTAATGCCCTAAGGTGTAACCAACTTTGTGAAGTGTTTTATTTTACAAATTAAAAGTTCTAAGGACAAGACCTTTGACAGGGGTCCACCATTTTTTGATGGTTTTTGTGTGTGTTTTTAGATGCTCTTAGGGTTTTTTCAAAAAAAACTCTGAGCATAGTCTTAAATCTTTCTCGCGCTCGTGAAACCATGAGAATGAAATTGAGTAACCTTTTTTCATTTTTCGAACTTGTATTGGTAACACAAAAAAATAACACTATGGGGTATTCGTTAACCTCTTTTCAATATCCCTAAACACGAAAAGATAGTTGAGTGACCTTGTTCTTTTCACGCTCGTAAAATTATTTGAGGAAAATGTTTGATGAGTGATATTTTATCTCTCTTTTCAATATTTTTAGACTAACTTACAAAAAATATATTATGAATCTCTCTTTAAGTGTTTTTCAGACTCTCTAAAAGTGAAAAACCCATGATTTTTATTTCTTTGGACTCGTTAAACAAGCATCGAAAGACCCATATGGGATTGAACCACTCCTTCTTAGGTTTCGTTAAAAATAATTCAAGGGACTCGTCCGAAGGATGATCTTACATCACAAGCATAGGCTATGTTCGTCAAGCTTGCGTAAAAATAAAGAGGTACTCGCTAGAAATGGTGTGGGAAAATTGGGAAAGAAATGTGTCGCTATATCTATGTTAGTGGTAGTAAATTCGCTCTTGAACATGACACCCCTCTTCATCACTGTATCTGGGTTGGGAAATCGATTTGTCTCTCGTTTGACCATCCACAAGTTCATATGTCGGGTCCTCCTTTGAGTCAATGCTTCCAAGACAATTGTCATGTCATTCATATGTTCAAGAGAAGTCCAACCGAAACTACCCTTTTATCGAGTCGACTATCTACAGTTATAAATTCTCTACCATGTCGGCCTTCCCTGAGTTAGTTCTGAATCACTTCATACTTTGATCTAATTAAAATTTGTTATATATTTTTTGTCATTGATGGGGGATACATTAAGGCCCTCATATGACGAGTCTTTTCCTGTCAACTTCAACTCATTATATGGGAACAAGAATTAGAAATCACATTTATACCTTAGATCCTGCATGACTCAATGGCAAGTCTCTTCGCTTCCAACAGTGGGTTCAAATCATTGGCCCCTAATTGGGAGATTCCATCAATTGTTTGACTTCAAATCAATCATTCACATTCATTGGATTGTACTAGAGTACCTTGGGATTCATTGACATCAATGGTGATTTCCCTCACACTTGTTAATGATTTTCATTAATGACCGGTAATAAAGTGGTTTCTACCATGTTCAACTTCGACACATGTTATTGCATGGCTAGATTCGTACTTAGAGATGATGGAAATGAAGACCCTGGATCTTATCATATCGATCTAGGTTGCGACAAAGTATTTATACAGTTTTTACTGACACATAGATCCACTGTGTATGTCTCGTGGCTATGTCCGAATTTGAATTCTTTAAGAGCGTAGATTGACAATGTATTTCTCGTGGCTATGCTGAATCATGATGACATGGATCCATAGTGTATGTTTGGTGGCCATGACTCACTTGAAGCTTATGATTAGAGTCACTTGTAGTCTAAGTATGGGAATTCCTACCTCAGAAAATGGTATTATTATGCAGATGCTTGATTGTTTGCAAGTTTTTGATCGATGCACTCCTTGTTTTCAACAGACACATTCTACAAAGTATTTCAGCTTTCAAAGGTTCCAGATTCATACTTTAGGAGGAATTCTGTTACAAATTATTTTGGTCTCCCCAGTGATCAAATGATGACATGTGCTTAACTCACTTCCATGTTCCCTTGAAATATTAAAAGAGACTTTCTCCATGAGAAATGTGGTTTTCTTTTCCTCCCTCAAAAATTATGACAAGGAAGATCGTCGCACCTTGATCTATGCATGGGGTGTGATGATGCTTGATCATCACATGCTACACCAAATATGGACTGTGACGTCATCGTAGGTTGCCTGTGCATAGGGTGCGATGATTCTTAAGAAAGAGAAAAGTCAAAATTCAAAAATTTTCTAGAAGGGAATCTTCTATAAGATGAGGTGGCCTTCGATCGATTTGGATCTTACTCGCTTATATGATTTAGTGGGATCATCCTAATATCCTCATCCATCCCTCTTTCACCCTATACAAAGAGGGATCTCTCATGGAAAAGGATAAGGTTTTCATATGCATGAAGATTTTTGCTATAGATTATGCTTGAGATAGCTTTGCTTTAGCTCTCTAAGTCAGATTGTGGATCCTCTTCATCAAAGGAATTGGAGAAAAGGTGTGTGTGGTGGAGAAAGGAGCCATTGAAAGGGATCTTGCAACATCGAGACATGGTTTGTATTCTCCACTTTCCATTTTAATATAATGAAACAATACATGTATTCCCTATAAAGGTGTCTTGGCTTTTATTGTATAACTCCTTGATCTTATACATGGAATTCATTGGAATATATATATCTTTCTTTTCTCTCTCTTTGTTGGTTTGTGATTGTTAAATAGGTTCACCATCCCATAAATCCAAATATGTAGCAACAAGGACGACACTAGCGAGGATCAAACATCATTTAAAAGGTATGTCTAGCATTCCTCTCAGAATTAGTTCATATGGAAATGAAATCTAAGGTGAAGTTTGTATTCTGTCTTGTTTTGTTCTAGCTTACTGTGGAAGTTAGGGAGATTACTTTGTGTCCGTACTTACCGATTTTTCCGATAAAAATGGGATGAACTCGATGGAAGGAGACCCATCTAAAGGAGAGAAGTAGGGAACCTCTCATAATTCAGCACGAGGTACAAAGAAGGAGCTTGATAATTTGGAGGAACTCAGACAAAGAACATATTCACGAACCATCGACCCTGTGCATATTTCGCATGCACCAGATGCAAGTAGTGTACGAAAAAAACCCTTTAAATAGCATCCAATAAGGAAAATTACTAAAAAAGGCGAGGAAACCACCAATAAGGCTAAAGGAATCAAAGGAACTGCAGAATCCCACTATGTGAATAGATTTCTTGTCGTTGAACACAAGGGAAACCCCCCAGTCAGTGACCAATGAGGAGATGCCAACTCTTGGGTTCAAGGTTACCTACCCATAAGGAAAGTAGGACCAGGGTCCACAATAGGACAACTTCATGTAACTTTGAGACACACTGAGGGTATGGCCAACATGCAAAGTAAAGAGTTCTAAGAGATGGTCAAAATAGGTTGATAGACATCCTTTGAATAAGAGCATGAGACATATGGATGGCTCTAGAAGCATAGACTCAATTATGAAACTTTGTGATGCTGGAGGCACCAATCAAACTCTCCATAGGGACTAGAAGAGTAACTAGTCAGGGCAGTAAACTCTAAGTAATGAGATCAACTTCCTAAGGTCATGCTAAACCCAAAATTTTGATGACAAGTGGACTCAAAAGTTTTTTCTTTGTTCAAAGGAGACACAAATGATGCCAACCTAAGATAATATTATTTTCTCGCCCCCCTTTTGTTTTTCATAGTCAAATGAATGCTATGATACAGAGGAGGAAACAAATGTCATGAGTAAGAAAATAGTTCCAATAGTGGAACATACATATGCTCAATGCAAGGAGGTGCATGCAGGATATGGACACTCAAGGGAATGTTTCCCCTTAGGGTATATGATGTCAAGCTACAAAGGATATAAACAAGTCTCTTCTTGGCTGATGATGCAAACTGTTGAGGTGGTAGGATTATAATGCGAAGCGATTACCGACAATAGGCTCAATACTGCAAGAGAGAGAATGAGATGAAATTACAACTTAACACCAAAGAATGTACTTTTTCATAAATTTAGTCTACTTGGTTTGAAAAAGGGTTAAACTTACACCAAATAGACATCCTTTCAAATCCAATGTACGAGTGTGAAAGAGACAAGTTCACTCAACAATATTTTCACTTTTTGAGAGAGTCATAAAAGATGTTAAACCAAACTCGTTGATGTTTTTGTAAGAAGCATATCATGCGGGAGGCTAGGGCTCCTGTGAAAGAGTTCTATGAAAATTCAACAACTTATGAACAACTGACACAATCTTGGGAAAACACAAATATTTCCAAGTTGAGGAGGATAAAATACTTGCAGAGTTTACCTTGTCTATGATGTATCAAAGAATGCCCCTTATCTGGAAGGGTGTAGAAGAAGAAATGTGATAACCCACAAGACCATCCCAGTCAAAGGAAACTTCCCTTGGACTTGAAGGGAGCATACTCAGAGAGAGTGGAATGCTCTCTTCTTGAAAAGGTACAGGACTGGAAATGTTAATTTCATGGTTTAAAGACGCATCACTCCTCAACATAGGAGTGGTGTTGGTCGAATATTGCATCGGCATGACTGTTGTGTCAATCAAAGAAGAATTAGAATGTTGAGAAACCAAATATGACTCCAAACTTGAAGGGTTATTAGACAAGGACTGCGCTTCTTATACTACAATAGTAGTAGGGCACAAGCGAGTTAAATGACCTACTTTGGAAATCCTACAAAGGAGCTTGGGCTTATGTCCTATACGTCAAGGCTTCTCAATCATATGAACTCCCCCAATAGGAATTACAATGGCTGGTGACATGCTCTCAGCATGACTTGCAGAGGCTAGTGGTTCATATCCAACATGATTTATAGAGGTTGTTGATGTGTCCCCAACATGATTAGTAGAGGTTGGTGATGTATGTGCAGTGTGACTAAAAATGACTAGAGTTGTGCTCCCAACATGACTTGCAATGGCTGGTTACGGTATTTGAGACCAAGTTTCCTGGAAAGACTAGGTTTGATAAATTGCAGGCCAGTAAGGGATATGGTCTATACCCTGTCCCTACCCATTAGGATAGTATCCTCCTCCAAATTGATTCATAAAGGGTTTTAAAGGAATCATCAACAAAGAAGATGTTTGTGAAGAGAAAACATCATGACAAGGCTTACTCCAGTGAGGATATAGGTTTCCCCCAGACGAAGGGACTCCGCAAAGGGGGTAGCCCATAATATAAAATTGAATCCCTCCATATGAAATACCATAGGATAGATGAAGGTCCTCCATGGGAAAAGTGTGCGTACGAACCGGCATAACGAAATAAGTATATATGGATGGGGTGTAATAAGTAGAGTAACCACCCATTTGATTAATTTATATTGGAAAAGTGATGCTAGGATTGGATATATGGGAAGGAAGATTCCAACCTCCCATTGTGAGAGTCGATTGAGGGGTATGACTCCCATCAAACGAAAATGTATATAAATGAGGAATCATGCCCCCAGATTCAAAACTAGGATTTATTTAAGAAGGCGAGGGAGATGATGACAAGTGTGAAGAAATGTATGGCATACTATGAGAAAAATGATTAGAGGCCCAAGGTATTGACTGAGTATTGTGATTTTTCATACCATTAGGAAACACAAACGGATTCATCCCCATGAAATGAGAAAATACCATGGGATGGGTAGCGTCAACTGAGGGAGTAAAGGGGACTCCACTATCCATAATAATTGAAACTCAATACAAAATCCTAAGGCCAACTAATAGTCAGAGAGCACACCAAAAATAATAAAAAGACCAAAATGCACAAAAACAGGATAAAGTGGCTGAAAGGGACATCCCTCCCTAAAGTAGGTATGCCTCGCCTAATAGGGGCCTAATCAGAATCTGGACCAGGGGGCAAATTTTAGCTCAATTTCAAAGTGCTCGAAATGCGACCAAAATGGCGCCATTGCGTCCGTCTCGTCTTCCTGATTCTGGCGGTATATTTACTTTCTCAAACAGAGTCCATATGGAGAAGATATCGCGATCTATTCGCCGAGCCAAACAGGCAAAAATTTGATGTTGACTGTACCTATCCGTACAGTCCGTACAGTGACATGGCAGAGGTCGTATGACTCACGTGGCAGTTGACGTGGCAGGCATTTAATGGTTGACATCTAGGCGAATCAATTTTTGACACATGGCATCATTTGGACGAATGGATGGGTGCCACGTGGCCCAATCAAGGGCTACCATGTGGCACCCCGGGTTTGGCTATTTGGTCGTATAAAATTTTATGGAGGCCACGGGGTTTGACCCCTGGACCTCCCCCACTATAAAACATTTCAATGAAACTCTCCAAGCCAACATGCCGCCGCGTGTTCCTTGTATTTGATATGGCTTTAAAATTATATGAATTTACATTGTGTAAATTTTGGCAGGGGGTCGGGCCGAGGCTTAGCCCCGACCCGCGGTCACATAGTTTATTGCATGTGGCCATATGTATATCGCGCGCGTGGGGTTTCAAATGTATAGTTGTGGTCCTATTATGGTTTCTCAAATGACCATTCACAATGCGATGGGCGCGGGGTTGTAATTCAAATGAGCCCCGGTCACATTGTAATAATTGGCGCGCAGGATTTTACAACAGTCAGCCCCTAGTCACATTCTCCGTTCACATGACCCTACCTCCGATGGTTTGCACGCAGTGTTTTAACATTTAAACCCGTGGTTATATTATGTTTGTTTCATATGACCATTATATGTATACGGAGGGCGCGGAGTTTCGGTTTAAAGCCCGGGGTTATATGCACCACCCCCATATGACCCTTGGCACATATATGCGTGCGAGAATTCTAAACGTTGCAAAATGGTTAAGCCCACGTGCCTGGACACTTGTCAAGTCCAGATTCATTCATGCAACTTAGCCCTTTATGCGCGAGGAACGTGGCCATATGGTCCCCCATGTGCCCAACACCTCCGTCCTTGGGGGCTCTAATTCCGCTAACGGTGCGACATTTTGGCACCAATTTCGGAAGGCGCACCTGTGCTGAGTTTAGGTACGGAAAACGCCCAGAAGCCAGGTTCATTCATAGACAAGTGCAAAATGGCGAACCAGGGACAACAACAAGGAAGGGGAAAAATGGCAGGAGGCCTAACTTTTTGAGTTTTTGGCCAAATGAGGTGCCGAAAAAGCCCAGCTAGGGGTTTTTGGACGTTCTGAGTCCATTGGCACTACTTTCACAGGCATTTGAAGACTTCTTTTGCAGGTTTTTAACCATTGAAGTTTGAGGAAGCTCCAGGGAGTTTTGAAGCCCTCATTGTTTGAGGCCTTGCTCAGATGAGCACATGTCTATTTTCTGAGAATGAATAGTCATTTTTGACTAATTATTATTCTCTGAACACATTGGGATAGGTTTCAGATCCATTGGAGGACTTTTACAGGTGTTTTTTCCACAGAGAAGCTCAGGGAAGCTTGGAGGCCACATGTAGAAGAGGTCATGACTGGATGAGACAAGATCCATTTTCAAAGTTTTAATAGTCATTTTTGGGGTTTTTGTGTATTTTGAACCCAATGGTACAGTCTATAAATCCATTGGAGTTGATAAGCAGCATGTAAAAGAACATTTAAAAAACTAATCCCAAAGAGCCAAGTCCATTGAAGGAGGCTCAAGGAGATGTAGCCCAGAGAGGGGTGAACTCCTTTATCACCTTGTTATTGTTGTGAGTTTGTTGTGTTATTTGCTGCACTTTATGTTGCTCTGTATTGGTTTATAGCAATTAATTAACCTTTTAAAAGAACCTTTCCTCAGACATGAACATTGAAAAGAAGAAGCATGAACTTAACACATAAACTATCTTGCATATTTGAACACATGAAGCAAGGTCCTGTAAGGTTTATTTTATTGAAGTAGGGGGTGCTTGCATAGCATAACAAGTCAGCCTTCTATTTTCA
>SNQJ01S0049690.1:91091-114110 GCA_010110895.2 Picea sitchensis
CATGCAAAAGATTTGCACTCATTGTCAGAAGAGGGGTCATCTCATTGACCAATGTTGGACTTTGCATCCAACCACTCATCCACAGCACAAGAAGCAGTTGGATAAAAAGATTGACAAGAATGGAAGAGGAGATTCCATCATTGATGTGAGTCAAGATGATTCACAAGAAGACGACTTTCAACAAAAGAATTCGCCATTGAGTTGGCTTGGTAAGAAATGGTTAGATTTCTTGAGTAAGTAAGGCTTGCATTTTTTTTCTATTGTAGATGCACAGTTCAGCCTTATCTATTCATTTTGTTGAAGTTTGACAAGTTGCAGCAGTTATCATAACTTGCAAGATGCAAGTTTGCATATGAATGCATTTTCTTTTGAATGCATACGTGTGTTATACCACCTCGTCAAGAGGATGTAAAAGAGGGGTGTGTTGCTTGTTTGTTACAACCATATACACTTTTCATATTCAGCTCTTAAGTACCCACCTGTTTTGGGTTTAAGTATCTATGTTTATACTGGAAGGAGAGTTGAAGAGCTATGCGCATGCATTTGGTTTTGTGAGTGCATAAACAATGAACTTGATGTTATTCATCATGAATGACTCATGATTGTAGCATGATTGTTTATCATGTTTTTTAGACTTGTTATTTTGGAAGGTTGATACATTTCACATGAGTCTCGACTTGTGTCGATATTATCTTGACGACTATGTGGTGTCGATCATGTTTTCAACTTATGTTTAGTCGATGGTGTTTGTTGGCTTGTAAGTCAATTTTGAGTACATGGAGATAGCGAAAAACACCATGTGCTTTGATGAAGCACAAGAGGCGGAAGTTTGCTTGAAGAGAAAAATGACTTTGCTGTCATTATTTTCAGTCTTGTGTCAATTTGTTTTCAAGATTGATGGTTTTCTTGGCTTGTGACAAGATGTCGCAGGAAAGTTTTGCAGCCATTGGAAAGTGGATTGTTGACATCAAAGACTTCGAAAGAGGGACTTGATTCTCAGTGGGAAGGTTGGCAGTCTTCCAAGCACAGAGAGAACAATGGATCTGCAGCAGCCAGAGAGCAGTGGTTGAGGGACATAGCTAGTTGCAGTTCCAGGCATGTCAAAGTATCCATGTGATTGTCGAAAATACTTTTCAAGTAGAATCAGTTGATAGAACTTGAAAGAAGAAGAGTATTGAAGCTCAGATCGATAATTATAAGATTTTGTGGGTCCAAAATCATTTCAGTGGGAAGGTGTGATTAGAATCTGGACTAGGGGGCAAATTTTAGCTCAATTTTCAAAGTGCTCGAAATGTGACGAAAACAGTGCCATTGTGTCTGTCTCGTCTTCCTGATTCTGGCAGTATATTTACTTTCTCAAACAGATTCTGTATGGAAAAGATATCGCGATCTGTTTGCTGAGCCAAAAAGGCAAAAATTTGATGCTGACTGTACCTGTCCATATAGTCTGTACGGTGACATGGCAGAGGTCGTACGACTCACACGTGGCAGTTGACGTGGCAGGCATTTAGTGGTTGACAGCTGGGTGAATCAAGTTTTGACACGTGGCATCATTTGGACGAATGGATGGGTGCCACGTGGCCCAATCAAGGGCTGCCACGTGGCACCCCGGGTTTGGCTATTTGGTCATATAAACTTTTATGGAGGCCGCGGGGTTCGACCCCCGGACCTCCCCCACTATACAACGTTTCAATGAAACTCTACTAGCCAACATACCGCCGCGTGTTCCTTGTATTTGATATGGTTTTAAAATTATATGAATTTACATTGTGTAAATTTTGGCGGGGGGTCGGGCCGGGGCTTAGCCCCGACCCACGGTCACATAGTTTATTGCATGTGGCCATATGTATATTGCACACGTGGGGTTTCAAATGTATAGATGTGGTCCTATTACAGTTTCTCATATGACCATTCACAATGCGATGGGCGCGGGGTTGTAATTCAAATGAGCCTCGGTCACATTGTTATACCATACGACCAAACCTTGTAATAATTGGCATGCGGGATTTTACAACAGTGAGCCCCCGGTCACACTCTCCGTTCACATGACCCTACCTCCGATGGTTTGCGCACGGTGTTTTAACATTTAAACGCGGTGTTTTAACATTTAAACTCGTGGTTATATTATGTTTGTTTCATATGACCATTATATGTATACGAAGGGCGCAGAGTTTTGGTTTAAAGCCTGGGGTTATATGCGCCACCCCCATATGACCCTTGGCACATATATGCACGCGGGAATTCTAAACGTTGAAAAATGGTTAAGCCCACATGCCTAGACACTTGTCAATTCCATATTCATTCATGCAACTTAGCCCTTTATGCACGGGGAACGTGGCCATATGGTCCCCCATGCGCCCAACACCTCCGTCCTTGGGGGCTCTAATTCCGCTAATGGTGCGACATTTTGGCACCAATTTCGGAAGGTGCGCGTGTGCTGATTTTAGGCATGGAAAACGCCCAGAAGCTAGGTTCATTCACAGACAGGTGCAAAATGGCGAACCAGGGACAACAGCAAGGAAGGGGAAAAATGGCAGGAGGCCTAACTTTTTGAGTTTTTGGCCAAATGAGGTGCCGAAAAAGCCCAGCTAGGGGTTTTTGGACATTCTGAGTCCATTGGAACTACTTTCATAGGTATTTTAAGACTTATTTTTCATGTTTTTAACCATTGAAGTTTGAGGAAGCTCCAGGCAGTTTTGAAGCCCTCATAGTTTGACGCCTTGCTCAGATGAGCACATGTCTATTTTCTGAGAATGAATAGTCATTTTTGACTAATTATTATGCTCTGAACACATTGGGATAGGTTTCAAATCCATTGGAGGACTTTTACAGGTTTTTTGTCCACAGAGAAGCTCAGGGAAGCTTGGAGGCCACATGTAGAAGAGGTCATGACTGGATGAGACAAGATCCATTTTCAGAGTTTTAATAGTCATTTTGGGGGTTTTTGTGTATTATGAACCCAATGCTACAGTATGTAAATCCATTGGAGTTGAGAAGCATCTTGTAAAATAAAATTTGACAAACTAATCCCAAAGAGCCAAGTCCATTGAAGGAGGCTCAAGGAGATGTAGCCCAGAGAGGGGTGAACTCCTTTATCACCTTGTTATTGTTGTGAGTTTGTTGTGTTATTTTCTGCACTTTATGTTGCTGTGTATTGGTTTATAGCACCTAATTAACCTTTTAAAATAACATTTCCTCACACATGAACATTGAAAAGAAGAAGCATGAACTTAACACATAAACTATCTTGCATATTTGAACACATGAAGCAAGGTCCTGTAAGGTTTATTTTATTGAAGTAGGGGGTGCTTGCATAGCATAACAAGTCAGCCTTCTATTTTCATATCAGGGCCTAAGACTCCCTGCAATATATCAAAGGTATCAAAATAAATTATAAGGGCCTGCATGGACTTAACAACCAATCAATTAGATCCCCTCAGAGAGGTAATCCTCCATAAAGGTTGTGTGATGTTTGACCCTTATCTGACCCATGGTACCTACAGAATAACCCCTTCAAGTAACCTATGTGGTACCTATGTCAGGAAACTAAATCGCCACGATATAACTAATGCATAGGCGAATATTTTTAAGTCAGGGCTACCCTATGGGTAGGGTAACAAAGTCTAGAATATTGAAAGCACCACCTCTCATAGAGTTAAAGGTACTAGCAATATCCCCATATACAAATAGATCCCTAGAAATATCTCTGACACTAAGAAGGTATTGGGGTGATACCCCCTCAACCAACTTTGCGCGACCTCGTGCTTAACTCTGGTGTGAGCGGAGCCTCCTGAAGTCACCAATTATACAATGGATTTCACCACTAACTTAGTCAGACACATATGTTGATTTTAATATCCCTAGAGAAGTTTACTCACAAAATCCTATTCCAAGGCTCTAAATCTTAAGCTAGTTTGTGCACCCTGAAAATTAAAATCATTTCTAATCAATTTTAAATTTATTAGCATTCATTTTAGTGGTTTTTATTACTAAAAAAGGTGTGGCCGTGAAACTAATGATGTTATGACTCAACAAGTAAAATAAATGAATATTAATAGAATGCAAAGTCCTAACTTCAATTTCCAATAAATGATAAGATTTTCAAAATGAAACTTTCAACTTAATTTTTTAATTTCAAATAAAGATGAAATCTTTCTATACNATGTTATGACTCAACAAGTAAAATAAATGAATATTAATAGAATGCAAAGTCCTAACTTCAATTTCCAATAAATGATAAGATTTTCAAAATGAAACTTTCAACTTAATTTTTTAATTTCAAATAAAGATGAAATCTTTCTATACATGTACTAAGATCAATGACAAGAATCCAAAAGGTCAAATGCCAACAATGCAAAATGTATATTTTTTGCATTTTCAATATAAAAGAGTGAAAATGCAAGGACTGAACAACATCTTGATATAAATACCCCACTGTATGTAAAAAAATACAAACCAGGTAGAGTATCAAGAAGAAAACACCCATCCCAGGATGCAAGGACAACTAATGAAAAGGATGATGAGAAAGAAAAAATCTCCCGAAAAATCAACCAAATAAAGGTTTCCTACCACTCTGTAAGCACTCAACAGTCATGACAGAGAACTAAGAAGACTAAAAAACCATCAAAAATTACCCAACAAACATCAAACTCAACAATCAAGAAAAAAAGGATGATGTACATGACTATTCATAAGAAAACCACGTATATACTCATCCTATAGAACTATAGCTCGCGTATGTATGCGATTGTCAGGGAAAAAACCATGTATATGTATTGAAACACTTCCAGGTTAAAGATACAACTGATAAATTCAGACTCAAAATGAACAGAGGTTGTCAAGAAATCATACGACACAAAACTCAAGATAAACGAGAGCAATCAAAGGAGAAAAACACTCCAAACCCCTAAAAGAAGATTCAATCCCCAGTATGGTCGCCAATTCTGTTATGAGGAAAATCACTCTATGGCATTGGGTAAACCACAATAGACGGAAATGAATTTAGAAATCAACTATAATCTCAAGTATGTTATATAAACAAATATGCTAACAAGACAAGATAAAGAGCCTACCTCATCCAAATGTTCGATGAAGTCCACTGTTGAGCACTTGACTCAAATAAATACATCTGGAACTTGTCCTCAACAACCAAGATACAGAAGCATATGGTGATAATATATAAAGTTAGAACATATAATAACATTATCCATCAATATTCATAACAAATACTCCCATGGAATAACAATTCATATATTTTCAAGACATTAATTGGATGAGAAAAGAGTATTTCTTTTAAAATGTAATCAACATAAGTGTATGAATGAAAAAATTTCATGTTGGCACGTTCAAAACCGAGAAACTAAGTACCTTCCAGCTGGGCCTCAACCACTTCAATCCTCCACCACAGGAAATCCCATATAAGATATACAATGAGGTTATCCATCAAATAGGGAAGAGCTTGGGGGATGAACAATGTGTTCAGACTTAAAAGGACAAAGGGATGCAGACTCAATACAAAGTGAATAATTTATCCAGAGTAACTTTTCTCTCAAAATTGAATTCTTTTCCCTTTTCCACAACTTGGATAAGGCCCATTTATAGCCTTCAAATGGAACTAAAGGGCTGAGTTAGAATGTTTCCAGTATATGGAAGGTCAAGGATCATGGATCTCATGATGTGACATGGAAACCCGACACCAGTTTTTAATTTTGAGCACAAAATCTGATGTATACGGGTTGTAATGGTGCAACATACATATACACATGTTGTATAACTAATAGGTTGCGTATATGTGGAAAAATACAATTTTCAGATTTGGGAACTACAAAAAGGGACTTAAAGTCTGCATAGGGAAATGGAAAAGGCCTTATGAACAAGTTGCATGGGGTGAGGAAAATATTTCTATAATAACAAACTTATGTTTTGAAAGGGCTGCTTGATCACGTGATTTTCCTGTCTACAAAAGAATAATTACAAATATTTAAATGCATTTATGTTTTCTATAGTTAACATGTTGGGTAGATGGAAGATATGTGATGATTCACACAATCAACCATTAACATTTAGGGCTATATGAACACTGTGTATTAATGTAACAAATATCTCAAGCTATCACTAATATTTTTGAATTGAGAATTTGTGCACTTGATAAACTTATGAGGACTTACAAATTTGTAAACCATGCAGGTTTGAAGAGCAAGGAGATGTTGAAAGATTCAAGTAATAAAGGAAGAACCCAACAATTAGTCATGACAGCTCAGACATGAAGTGCATATGTAATGATGGTATCAAATACTAGTCATAATATTGGCCTTCAAAGTTGTTGCACATGAGAAGACATATATAGCATTTTATACAATGGAGATTTCCTAGAAAACAATCTATATCTCAAAGTCTACCATAACATACAATGAAGTGGCATTCATACCATTGCAACAAAGCCTGTTATTTTACCCTACAAAAAAGTGGCCAGATGGGCTTACAAAAGTGTGAATGCATAGGAACATATTATCATCAATAGGAAAGGAAACACCATATCCCCTTTGGCTCCAAACAATTTTCACAAATCCTATAAACTACCAAAACCACTGGCATATCTGAAAAAGGCATTCCTTGAAACCTTCACCAAAGAAAGTTGAATCCTTTGGAAATTCTTGAGGACTGGTGGGACGAAGAGACACCCTTTGTCTCCAATCTCGACAGGGTATACAATGCCCAATATTTGAATCTTCCATATCAATTTCTTATCGTAATGATTTACATATTGTACGAGGAAGAGAACTACATCCACTTTAAACATGAGTAGACAACCATGACATACTCAATGGAAGAAAAGGGGGCAATTTTCAACTGGTTGTCAATTATATTGGCCAACATCTTCCTCAACATTCAAGAGACACACATAGGTACACAACAAGGCTTTTACATGTCTTCCTTTCTCATTGACACTATTTGTGCATATGTCCCTAACACATAAATGAGTTGGAATTGGACCCCTGAATCACCCCCAATTCATTTATATTTTTTCGAGATATGGGTGAGAAGATATTAGGAACACTTTTATGAAAATTGTGATTTCTTTATAGCACCATTTTAGTAGTTATTGTTTTGGCTATACCCTGCATATAATATCATCATAAGCATTATAAACCTTGCAGTAAATTACAAATTGGTACCTGGGGAATTTTTTACCTTTATTCATGTCTATAACTGTAATGCTTCTCCACATATATTTCCTAGATATGTCTCTGATAAAATTTTGTTGTGTGAGGTAACATAACAAATATTTGAAGCAGGTATAACAATTACGTTGCAGATAGGGAACAAGAGAACCTAACTCAACTTCCTAATAAAACTAGGGAAATTCACTTTGACAAATATCTCGCATGAAAATAATGAAGTCATGAATCTTAAGGAGTTGATATTGTGTACATGGATAATGAAAATACACAATCCCATGGATGTCATGTATAACCATTTCAAAACTATGAAAATGGCCCCCCCTTTCAAACATGAAAAATAGAAGAGAAAGAAATATTTCGTGAGGAAAAATCATTGGACGAAGTATTGGCTTGTGTGGTGGGAAGGAACCAGATCGAATATTTTCTAGTAGAGTAGGAAGAAAAGAAAATACAATTCCAAAAAAAACTGCAGAAATTGATAATTGACACTCGAGAAAAGATAGATGTAGATAAAAGATCCCAGAAGGAGAAATCACTGAGAAAATTATTCTATGCAGGAGAAAGGGAAAGACAAAAGAACTAGTAGGAAAAATCACTCAAAGAGGATGAAACATCCTGCAAAGCTATATAATAGGCCTAAGCCCACAAAGTCATGTAGAATGCCAAATTCCACAAGTTGCAGAAGCTGGATCCTCCCATCAATCCGTGGAGAAACAAAAAAATCTGTCTAAAGAAGTTTCCCACAAGGATATTGAGGAACGTGAAATACTTGCATAGGAATCTCATAGAGCTGTAGAGTTGAAGAAGAAGGATGAAGTGGAGAAAAATGGAAATTCCACCCCAGGATCAACCAAAGAAGTATCAATACTGACTTCTTCTCTAAACCCAAGAACTTGCATGAATGTGTTATCTTATGATTTCTCCTTTCGACCTTAAAACTATTAGAGTTTCATGATGAAGTAATTTTTGTAGGGAAATTCTATTACATCAATTCTAAACAAGGAATTAGAAGGATTCCATCAAAATGATAAAATACAAAGGAGACTTCTGAACAAAGTATATCCAAAAGGAAGATCGATTCGAGTATAACCAAAGATAATCCACGTAAGTAAGTAGTAGAAATGGCGCCATCACTACATGCATTTGAAAGAGAGAATACCATCATGGTTAACAAGCTCAACTGTAGGTTGGAAGAGTAAAATATTAAAGTAGTTGGTCTAGAGAAGTAACTGCAACAAGAGAAGAACGAACCAAAACATAATTTCCAAGTCAAATAAGATGAGAAGGATCATAAATATGCAGATGAAATCAAGAACACCAAGAAGAGATATCTCCACAAGGTGTCAGAGTTGAAATAAAAGGGACTAGAAAAAGATAAATTAGTTAATCAACAGGGTCATAGGATATCCCTTCTAGAAGAAGAAATGAAAGAGCTCAGAATGGAAGGAAACAAGGATGAAAATAAGTTCATTGACCTGTTTAAAGAAGAGGATACTGAAGTTAATGAGAAAATGAAGGAGACATGGGTGAATTTCTTCATATATTTGAAGGATATCTGGGCCTACAATGAGGAAATTACAAGATTATCCAATGAGCTGAGGGAATCAAAGGGCAATATAAGGATATGGAGAAAGCATTCAAAAGAAGAAAGAACTAGAATAATGTAAACAATATAGTGCCTGGAACATTTCTCAAGTTTACCAAGAGGAAGAAATACAAGACCCAAATGCTACTATGCAGATGGAAGAACACTTACCCCGATGTGCAAGGAACAACATGCAATGCCAAGAAAGCATGCGCAAGGACATGGACCATGATTGATGAAATCCTAGAGATGTTATACATGCCACTTAAATAAGAACTAGATATGGTAGGACCAAGTGAATGTAGAACCATAGAGAAAGTGTCAACCAAAAGGGAGAAAACCAAGTAGGAGATCATAGTGTTGGGAAAATTCGACAAATAAATTGCCAACTAGTACATGACCCAACTAATGAAATGTATGTTGGTAATAGGAGAATTTAGAAAGAGCACAAGAAAGACTTCAAGACAAAGGTCATTGATGGGATATGTGAGGGGGAGCTAGAACTTGAGGAAAGAAAGTTAGATATGATAACCAAGATTATTCAAGAATGTGAATGTTGGTCCAACTTTGCAGATAATCCAACTTCAAAAAATGCTTGATATTCCTATATTTTTGTAAAATTTTGTAATAAAAAATATGAGTAATTCAAAGTAGAAGAATGAGAATCCAAAAGAAGTAATTGTCATCTAGGATGATGACAGTTACATAATGTAAAGAGACTCTCTTATATTATAAAAGAGAGTTTCTAGGAAGATAGAGGGACTTTGTGGATTGTACATATGGATGATACTAGTATATCTTTATGAATAAGACGCAGAAGGCATTTGGGATAATAATTGTTGTCAGACACATTAGGTACTATTCTACTTATATGTTTGTTGTGGGTTTTTTATGAATGATTTTCATATGAACTATTTCTATGTGTAGTGTTTAGAATTACTCATATTTTTATGATTTTTGATAAATACAACAATGATGTTATAGGTTGTACCTGCAACCAATTGTGATCAAATCTGCAATTTCATTATGTTAATATGTTGTTGATTGACATGAAATATTTCCTCTTTCAATAACACTATCCATAAAAATATTCATTTTTATTAGTTTTTCTCCTGATCAAGATAGGTTAGAGTACAATAGAGATATATTCGAACATCTAATTTCATTTATGTTATAGAGAAGTAGATTAGGATTTAGATCAAATTGGTGAGAAACAATCCAATTATCATCTCTATCTCAATTAACCCAGTGGAAACTAGACTCACATATTGGTTGGAAGTGCTACTCCAAATGAGAGAGAGCCTAATTGGGGTTTTCCATCGGGCACTCTCCCTTACCTACTTGGCATACCAATCTAACCTGTCAATAGGAATGGAACTAAAAGGAGGTTCACTGAGTTGAATGGATAACAAAGAGTTGCAAAATATTACCCATCCTAATTCTCTAAGGAATCCCTTGAAACAAGGTGAATCCCAATCCTTGAACCTTGAGAAAAATGTTAATCCAAAACCAACCCATGTTCCCACACTTGCTCATGAAGTAGGTCAATATAGCATGCCTAGGTCCTAGTTTTCAACCTTGCAACCTCTCGACCTAAGTCATGCGGTTCATGATCACTTATTATAACAATATCATGTACTCACTCGTAATCTGAGAAGAAATATCAAGCTTGAGTTTTCATAGTTTCCTTCTGTTGAATTGTATATAAGCTTTTCCTCATCCTTTCTTTCTCCCTTTTCTTTGAAAAATTATTGGTCCATGGCAGGTTCATATATCTCTTTACCAAAAAGTACCATGTACTTTCTTTACTTCCATCGTAACCATAACACACCATGAATTAGTCATGTTTTAAGAATTCTTCTTATAATGGCAGGTTCACGGGATACCAAACTCATAGTTTCATTTTGTCACCTCTTATGTTCCCTTTTTTCCACCATTACCAAAACAATATTTTATTTTTTTGTGATCCTTATTTTAAGTTATATACTTAGAATATTTATGATCTTTTTCACCGTAGGTTCACGAGTCCCCAAGTATTGAATAGTTCATTTCTTATGAGTCCGGTTGATAATAACTCTTAACCAAATTCTTGTCTTCACTCTTATCATCGAGCAATACTTAGCCATATTTCCATGTTGTGGTGGGTTCATGGGATGGAGGACTCATGGGTTGAACTCATCATCCTTTCCATGCTAGAATCCCTGCCGTAGTATATCTATTTCTTTGTCACTCTTCTTGAGGTACATTAAATTATAATCCTAGAGAAGACAACTGCCAATTAAATCATGAAAAGTCCATTATTAATGGCAGAATTCTTGAGGTAATATCATTTAATTTTAAATAATTTCTTCATCGAAAAAAGGATTTGATTCATATTACCAAGAAAAATATTCATTTCAAAACAATTGTTTTAAGTAATTATACTATATTCTGACAACTTCATTAAAATGGCTACAATATGACAACATTTTTGTGGAGATACACTGAATATTTTCTAGTGAGAAGAACCAAATTTTTTATGGTCAATATCTTGCTAGTACTATGCTACATTTCCATTACTTAGAAGAAATGTCAACATAATATGGACATAAGTGTAAATTTTCTGAGCATGCACATGATAGATCTAGCTAGCAAATGGCATATAGAATTTGCAGAGAAAATATGAGAAAAGAGAAGTAAAAGAGAAAGAATGGAAGAATTCTCATTAACCAAATGAATGAATGATAATTTACACATGATATACTCTATATAGTTCAACTAATGATCACTGGAGGAGAAGCCAATGTTCCATATTTTTGGTCTAGAGTGATTTGGATACACACCAACAATTACAGGAGTAAATTTCCACCTAGTCTAGTCTCTGAGGAAGTTATGGGAGTGAACTACCACCTAGTCTGAGTTAACTAGTCTCTTAGTCTTCAGCTAATCGATTGGAAAATAGTTAAGTGAGGAGATCATGGAATCATGGGTAATGAACTATTATGTCGAGGATCCCAAGGACAATGCGCATTAGTTGGTGATGATCCCAATTATACATGGTGATAATCCCAACGTGGAATCTAGACTCCACTCAACTAATCAAACTGAAGTGTGAATTGAAGAGAATATTCTCCTAGAGGAATATTATCCCTAAACTATAGGAGACTAAATAATGACTAATAAACATATGGAAAACCTTAGGAAAATGAAATCCTAAGTGTGTGAAGTATCTCCAGCACGCCCCCTTGAACATTACTATGGTGAAAATAAAAAATGGGTCCCATCAATGAGGCCATGTTAGGTACCCAAAAAAAAAGATACACTGAAATAAATGAGGAAAGAGGGAAAAACTCATGGGAACACCCCCCCCCCTCAAAGTACAATGTATGTAAAAATAAGAACTGACAATTGCTAGGCAATTGTGCCCTTCACTCCAAGATGACTGTGCAAAGAATGGAACTTCTTCTCAGTGAAGGTATTGTTGAAGATGTCTGCAGTCTATTTTGCTGAAGGACAGAACTGCAGGTCGATGATCCCTTAGTGTACTAAGTCCCAGATGTAGTGCTTGTGGATATCTATGTGCTTCATCTGTTGCCTCTGAACTAGATCTCTACAGAACTTCAGAGTGCTCTGGTTGTCACACCAGATGACGATCGACTGATGAAACTGAATGCCCAACTCAGTGCGAAAATGTTGTAGCCACATATCCTGAATGGTTATGTTAACTACCCCTCTGTACTCTTCCTCAACTGAATATAGAGAAATAACATCATGTTTCTTGCTCGACCAACGAATAATATTGTAACCAAGACTGAGTGAGTAACTAGATGTGGAATTGTGATCAATGCTATTGCCAACCTAGTCAGAATCAACGAACCTGATAAGGTTCAATGTAGAGTCTATTTCATAGTGAATCCCAAAGGTGATGGTGCCCTATACGTATCGAAGGATATGATTTCCATCCTTCCAATGTATCTCATGCAGCTCTTGCATGAACCTAGAGACTGCTCCAAATGCATAGGAGAGATGTGGTACAGATTGTGTGAGATACAACAAGCTCCCCCCTAGCTGTTTGTACAGTGTGTTGTCAACCAGTGGAGTGTCCCCGCCATCCTCAAGTCTTACTCTTGATAGGAAAGGAGTTGGGGAAGAATTTCAATATTTTATGTGAAATATATCAAGGAGATATCATGCATACTTGGCTTGAGATAGTTTGATTATTGATGCATCTTGACTGATATTGAGTCCAAGGAAGAAATGTAGTGAACCCATGTCCATCATAAATAACATTTCATGAAAAATCCTCTTGACTGTAGAAATCACTGAAGTTGAGCAACTGGTGATCAATAAATAATCAACATACAAAACTAGGAGTAGAAGTGAATCATCCATCCTGAGCATGTAAACATTTGGGTTTGACTTACAATGTAAAACGTTCTATGATAGTAGGTAGGATTCCATCTTGGCATACCATGCTCTCAAATCCTTCTTGAGGCCATAAAGAGACTTCTTTCATCGACAGACCAAAGATGAATTCTATATAAATCCTCGGGGCTGCTCCATATAGATATCCTCAGAGAGATCGACGTGAAGAAATTCATTCTTCACATCCATATGATAGACTTCCCATCCCTTGGATACTGCAATGGTAAGTTCTAAATGTATGGAATCCATCTTCGCAACTGGAGCGAATGTTATAGAAATATTTGCCTCACCCTATGCAAACTTGCACATAAGGCCTTTTTCCATTTCCCTATATAGACTTGAAGTCCCTTTTTGAAAATCCCAGAGCTAAAAACATTATTTTTTCACATATAAACACCTTACCTATTGTACAACATGCGTATATGCAGGTTGCACCACTACAACCCACGTACATCGAGTTTTGTGATCAAAATTAAAAAATGGTTTTGGGTTTCCATGTCACGTCACATGATCCATGATCCTTGACCTTCCATATAATGGAAACGTTCCGAATCAACCCTTAAGTTCCACCTGAAGGCTATAAATGGGTCAAATCCGAGCTATGGAAAAGAGGAGAAGAATTCAACTTTGAGAGCAAAGTTACTCTGGAGAAATTATTCACTTCATTTTGAGTCTACATCCCTTTCTCCTTTTAAGTCTGAACACATTGTTCAGCCCCCAAGGTCTTCCCTATTTGATTGAGAACCCCATTGTCTCTCTTATATGATATTTCCTTTGGCGGAGTATTGAAGTGTTGGAGGCCCAGCTGGAAGGGACTTATTTTATCGATTCTGAACCGTGCTGACACGGAAGTTTGTAATTCATTCACTTCTATTGATTACAATTTAATAGAAATACTCTTTTCTCTTCCAATTAATATCTTGAAAATATTTGAATTGTTATTCCATGGGTGTATGTTTAATGAATGGATTATTCTATTGAATGTGCTAACATTATATATTATCACCATATGCTTGTGTTTCTTGGTTGTTGAGGACAAGTTGTAGGTGTATTTCTTTGACTTAAGTGTTCAACGATGGACTTCATCGAACGTTTGGATGAGGCAGGCCTTTTATCTTGTCTTGCTATCACATTTGTTTATACAACATACCTAAGATTAGAGTTGATTTCTGTATTCATTTCCATCTATTGTGGTTTACCCCTAGCCATAGATAGATTTTTCTTGTAACAACGAAGGTCTCATCATAGCCAATGCCATGCACCTGTTGAAACAATTTGGAAACTATCCTGGCTTTGTATCTACTAACCTGTCCATCCACTGTGCTATTGGTCCTGTAGACCCATCTATACCTAACAAGTTTCCTTCCTAAAGGAAGGGGAACCAGATCCCAGATATGGTTCTCGAGGAGGGAGTTGTACTCCTCTTGCATGGTGGATTTCCAAAAGGGATTTCAAGCCTCTCCATAGGACTATGGATCTGAAGACTAAACCAAGAAAATATTCCTGGGTGGTATCATTTCAGTGGAAGTTATTGCAAGAGGAGGCTCCTTGAAATCAAATCAAGTCCTCCTAGTATCAACTGGATCCCCAACAAGATCTCCTACATCCCGAAGAGAAGTATTATATCACTTGGGCCTTTTCTCTGGCTTTGCATCTGCATCTACATGCACTAAATCTGCATCTAATTGTACTGAATCTGTATTTGGATCATTGAATCCTTTGAATCAGAACTCTCATATGAAGAAGAGTCATCATGTGCATGCTCATCATATCTGACAGGTGGAAGAACAAAAGTGTCTACATGCAACTGCTAAGGTACATGAGAGACACTTTCCTTGAATTGGACACTACACTCAATGATGACCTGGTTTGAGGAAAGATCAATGAGTCTGTATCCTTCACACCATCGAGGTATCCAACAAAGATACACTCTGTGCTTTCTGGATCAAGTGCCTTCCTCTTCTTCGAGGGAATCCTGGTCCATGCATGTGAACCGAAAATATGGAAGTGGGTCACTTCTGGTTTGAGGCCGCTCCAAGTCTCATCGGGGGTCTTATCCTTGACAAATCTATGGGGATATCTGTTTTGGATGTAGGCTTCACAATTAATTGTTTCAACCCATAATATCTGTGGAAGTGACTTTTATGTAGCATGTGATATGCCATCTCTTTTAGAGATCTATTTTTCCACTCAACAACTCTCGTTTTCTGCAGAGTATAGGGAACCATGTGCTGCAACTGAATCCTAGCCTCATGAAAAATATTTTGTATCTCATGGTTGACATAATATCTCCCATTATTTTTTCAAAGGACTTTGATTTTATTTCCTGACTGTGTCTCAACAAGGCATTTTAAATCTTTGAGGTGTTGAAAGACCTTTGATTTTTTCCTAAGAAATAAAATCCATGTGAACCGTGATAAATCATTAAAAAAAATGAGTACGTACCTTTCTTTTCTGATTGATGGATGCATAAGAGGACCCATGAGTTCAATATGGATCAGATCTAAAGAAAGGAAGCCTTCTAAGTCTTTCCTTTGTCAAATTTATCTTGAGGGTGTTTTCCAAGAACACATCCCTCACAAATTCCTTTGGAGAAGTAGATGTTAGGTAGAACATCAACCATTCTCTGCTTGCTAAGTTATTGCATATATATGAAATTTAAATTCATGAACCTTTCATGTCATATCATATTGCTTTCATCAGCATGGGTAAGCAGTAATGTAGAATCTAGTTCAATAAATTCAAAAAATGTGTAGAGTCTAGATTGATGATTTACCTAACCAATTTCTATAGCAGGAAAACCCCTCTACGAACTACACAAAGGGTCTAAAGTGTAGGCAGATAAAACCGTCTAAAGTATCCTACTTTTAATCACTATCCCAACATTACCCCACAATCATACATAAAATACAAGAGAGAGGGATCCAATAGATGGGTGTTGTGCATGATGAACACACATTTTGTTACATGATGTACTTGGTTGATATTTCATTCATGACTCTCTATTTTGTTGACATGTATTTTGTTTCATGGTATGGCACAAGTTTTGATGCATGGAAAGTTCCAAGGATCATCATAGAAAGAGCGGTTGTTCTATGATCTAGTTGAGCAGTTGCATTTGCAGCATAAGCATATTACAGTGGTAGTATATTGTTCATCTTGCAGAGAAGATAGGGGGAGACATACCCATAGGGGGGGGTCATTCTTCTTCCCATGATTCTAAGAGCAGATATTTATCAGATGCATACTTGGTAAAATGGCCCTATATTTAATGAAAGAGCACAGAGGCATATTTCTAGGGCGAGCAATGGTCACAGGGGGAGTATGAGCGATTCATCATTAGCATTACATCAGAGTGATATCCCTTGTTCAAAAGGGGAGAGATTATTCAGAGGAAGATCAAAGGCATTCAGACAGGGGGATCAGCCCCAAGGGGAGAATGACCCTTTTCCATTGATGTCAAATGGGGAGAGATAGTCACATTCATGTGATTGATGATTACTAATAGAGAGAGATAGTCACATTCATGTGATTGATGACTAGTGATGTAGAGAATACCTTGTCTACATGTTGACATCAATGTTGGTGTTGACATCAATGTTGTTATTTCCATCAATGCCAAAGGGGGAGATTGTTGGATCGGGTTGTCATTGATTCCAAAGGTTTGATTGATTGATGTTAAGTGATTGATTGATGCTAAAAGATTGATTGATTGATATCAAGTGAATGATTGATGCCAAAGGATTTATTGATTGATGATTGATGTCAAATGTAATATGTATTGTCCTTAATGAGAATGGATAGATTTCAAGTGGAATCATAGTCATATGATGTCATTGATATGATGCATAGATGAAGATGGATCAATGAGTTGTCATTGATATATGATGCTTAGATGAAGATGGATCGATATGGTTTCATTGGTATATGATGCATTGTTGGATGGATATAAAGATGAATCATTATTGTCTTATCATGGTTGATAAGGTGTACAAATGGATGAAATCCAAAGTGGTCCCCTTATGGTGAAATCCCTCACGGGAAGATGCTTTATGGTTGATTTATCCTAGAAGTATGGTTGGAGAACCCATGCTTATATGTGGAATAGTGAGATGAAGATCAGTGAAGTTGTTGGTGAAACTATCATAAATGGATAGTGTTTGTCATGCCATTTCCAGTGGTATGTGGAATGTCACATAACTCCTCATGGTTTGAGAGTTATGGACTTATGAAGATGAAGGACCCTCACATGTTGGCTTGAAGCCCCAAAACGTCAAAGAAGTCAAAGATCTTGGAAAGAAGAAATCATTATTTAAATAATAAAGAGAAGTGACAAAGTCAAAGGAGATTATTTAAATGATAAAGTGAGGTGACAAAGTCAAGGAGGAATATTTAAATGATAAAGTAATGGAGAAATTTCTATTTATGGAAAGTGGTTAACCCTAAAATGAGGAAAATAGGTTAAGTGACATAGAAGTGGGTTAAGAGACCTAGAAGATGAAGAGTATAAATAAGAGGCAAGGGTCTCTTGTGATGTGTATCTCTTGTGTATCTCTTGAGCATGACTCAAGATCTATTCTGAGAGAGAGAGAGAGTATGGAGGATCTCATGAATGCATCAAAGTTTCAGCAAGTATGATATCATGACGAAAAAAATCTCGGAAGTTCAGAAACACTAGTTTCTAAGGTATATGCGGGTTGTAGTAGGCCAGGACGCGCACATACGAATGTTGTATGAAGACATGGTGCGTACAGTGGATGAAGTCATGGAGATTGGTGGTTGAGTTGATGACAAGCTCTTGAAGACTAAAGCAAGTTCCTGATCTTCATTCTATGGGCTTAGATCTGCCATAGAAACTTTGGTATGGTTGTATTGTTGTCTTGATGGATATTCTTGTTTGTTGTGTGGTGAATGCTTAAGGAATTCTTGGTATGACTGTTATGATGTGGTTGAGTTGGTCGATGGAGTGAGTAGCACTCTCATGATTCAATACCGATATGATGGCTATAGTATACTAGTTGTTTACACATGCTTAAGTAGAATTCATTTTGTATGGTTGAGAAGCACGAGTAGTCTATTGGAGATCTTGGATGTGTTGTGACTAGTTGTGGGTCAGATTGGATAGTGAGAGACAAAACAAAATGTGATTGTAGGTTGCAAAGGATTTGAGTGTGTGATGAAATGAAAAACCCTAATTGCTTAGAGGTGATACGCAGATTGTAGTACAGACTAACCGTGTATATACGCAGACTATAGTGAGCCAAGGCGTGTACATACGCAGGTTTCACTATTGACAGGTTGTGTACCTACGATAGATTGATATCTGTGGAGGATAGTTGCCTCAACTCAGTTGGTGCTGAGGATGTAAGCTGAGTCTTGCATATAGAGTTGGTGCTCTTGTAGAGTTGTACTCTATTCATGTGTTTCTGATAAACCCCAAGGATTGAAGTCCGTAATAAAAAGAAAATTGTATATACATCTTGTGTTCTTTGTGTTCCTTGTGGTGATGATTTGTTGATGATATATTGTTGATATGTTTTCACATTTAACTGGTTATAACTGGCAATAATGAGTAATGAGTTAATGGTGATTGCTAACTAATGAGTTTTGTGTAAAAGGGAAGTTTTGGGAAAAAGAGCCCTACAGTGTTCAACCCCCCTCTCAATGTAGTCAGTATGTCCAACAGAAGGATGTAGTTGATTACATTGACAAATGTACGGAATGTCAGAGAGTGAAGGTTGATCATAGACACCAAGTGGGTTTGCTACAACCATTTCCAATTCTAGAGAAGAAATGGGAAGTGGTAACCATTCTGTTGTTCACTAAGTTTCCCAAGACAACAAGGAAAATGATTCAATAATGGTAGTGATTGATAAATTGATAAAGGGCGATCATTTTGTTTCTGTAAACATGACTCATACAAAAAATAATATTGTAGAAATTTACATGAGAGAAATTGCTAGGTTGCATGGGATACGTAATACGATTGTCTCAGACAAATATACAAAGTTTACTTCAAATTTTTGGAGGCTATTGTTTAAAGTATTTGGTACAAATATGAACTTTATTATAACATACAATACACATTAATATAGGAAGACAAAGAGAGTCAACCAAGTGATTGAAGACATGTTGAGAATGTATGTTATGGATAAGCCATCTAAGTGGGAATATTACTTTCATTTGGTTGAGTTTTCCTACAATAATGGGTATCAAGATTCAATGAAGATGAGCCCATTTGAAGTTTTGTATGGTAGAAAATGCAATACTCCAGTGATTTGGGATAACCCAATAGAAATAGTAGTACTTGGGATAGAATTGTTCAAGTATATGGAAGACTGTATGGTTAAAATTAAGCAGAAATTGAAGGAAGCACAAGATAGATAGAAGAGTTATGCAGATAAGAACAAGACAACCAAATAATTTAAAGTGGAAGAGCATGTGCTTTTGAAACTGAATCCCAAGAAGATCTCATTGAAGTTGGGTAGTTGTACAAAGCTAGCATCTCAATTATGTGTTCCATTTGAGATATTAGACATAATAGGGATAATTGTATACATGCTTGCATTTACTACTTCCATGAATGTGCATATTGTATTTCATGTCTCTTTGTTGAAAAAGTATGTACATTATCCTAACCATGTTATTGATTATGTACATGATCCTAACCATGCTATTGATTGGAATTTGATTCAGGTGGACCCAGAAGGAGACTTGTAGGTCCATCTGGTGCACATATTGGACAGAAAAGTCAAAATGCTCCAAAATCGAGTCATAGGAATGGTAAAAATTCAATGGACCTACTATGGTCCTGAATATTCTACTTAGGAGCATGAATATTCCATATGGGAAGAGTACTCGTGAATTTTTGGAAATTTTGATTTATGTTTTGTATATGCACTGAGGACAGTGCCAAAATAAGGGGGAGGGGAATGTAATACCCTGGTTTTGAGTCCCCATATTAATAATGTATTTTGTCTATTTGATGAAAAGATGTAGTGCCCAAATAAGTAAAATAGGCTGGAGTGCCTAGGAAATGTAATACTTTGAACATTGAAAATAATAAAAACATCGTTGGCTACAAGATGGACAAGGACAAGAGTTATAGGGGTATATGATTCCATGAGAGAGGGGGCTAAAGGGGATAAGTATTTTTATTATATTTTGTTTACTCATCTTGGTTTTAATTGAGAAAATTAGTTACATGATCTTCTTGGGGGGAAGCCCATGTGGTTCTCGATTTCATTTAATTATATAAACCCCTCGTGTGGGTTGTTTGGGGGTTCTTCTCCATTCACTCTTTTAACTCCTTCATTTGGTTCTTCATTCATTCTTATTCTTGGTTTTGGGCATGGGGACAAATTGTTTTGTTGGCTATAGTAATTATTGGTGTGTTCTATCCATGAGTGAGTGCCTATATGCCTTAGATGCATTAGCATGTGCTAAACCTTGTTGACAACTGAGAATTCTAAGAGTCCCAACATGGATATTCTTGACTAGATGCACTGGAGCCTTGGAAAGAAGTGGACAGACTGAGGGACTGCATGACATTGAAGGGGATTCATTGTCTTTGGGTAGTGCAGGTTGGAGAGAAGAGAGTTGGTGCACTTTGGATTGTTGTGTGTTGAGACACCTATGAGAGATTGAGTGTTGATTGGTTTGGGAAGCTAAGTGTCGCTCTGGAACCCATACTTGTGGATTCATAGCCCTAGCGCGAGGATAACCTATTGTTGATACTTGGAACAACGATGTCTATGGTTGGGTGGAACGTCCTTAGTATGCATCCAATTGGTGATTGATTTTATTAAAGATATGTGATCTATGTCAAGTGTTTCTTTGCTTGTATATTTATTTTCGCTGTGTATTAATTATTATCTCTTAGATATGTATTTTTAATGTTCCTTCTTGTTGGTTATTGTTGTGCCTGGCATGATTGAGCATTCTTTTTAATTCTGGCATGAATCTTGATTATTGCATGTGCATTTATTGCATTTATTTCATGATTCTTTATTAATTAATTATTATCATAATTCAAAATTAGTTCTTAAAGTGTGATTCGAAGTAGCATGGCTAGCATGTTGCTGGTTGGGTATGTTACAAGAAGATAAATTTATAATGGATTCATGGTATTTTATGTTGTACCAATAAGCCTAGTAATAGGAATAAAGGACTATACAATCCACTTCCAGTCCCTATAAGGCCAAGGGAAAGCATATACATGGCCTTTGTTGGGGGTTTTAAGATGAAAATAAGATGACATAACTACCTGAATGTGATTGTAGACAAGATATTCATTTTTATGGCTTCTAAGAATACCATCAAAGGACAAGAAGTTACAAACTTTTTCTTTAAAAGGGTCTAGGTGCACTTTTCTATTCCAAGGAACATCATTTTTGACAGAGATATTGTATTTCTTAATGTATTTTGGACTTCATTATTGGAGAAGTTAGATACTAAATTAAAGAGATCCACTACTTTTCACCCACAAATTGATGGGTAGACAAAGGTAGTGAATAGGACTTTGGTTAATCTTTTGAGAGGTTGCAATCAGAAGCATCCAAGGACATGGTGTGGAAATTTGGCTTACATGCAACATTATTATAATAGAGTTGTCCATGTTGATTAATTGGGTTGGTTGTCATTGATGTCAACCCTTGAACAAAGTATGGTAGAGAATTCTGGTAGCACAAAGGTTTGAGTAATGGACCCATGTTTGTTTGATGGATAATGGTATGAGTTTTGATATATTTGCAGGTAATACTATTATAGATGGATAGAACATGTCCTTCCATTTTTGGTGGTATGTGGAACGTCACATAACTCCTCATGGTTAGAGATTTATGGCCATGTGAAGTTGGAGAACCCTCATGAGTCATCTAGAAGCCCCAAAAGGTCAAAGTAGTCAAAGTGTTTGAAAAAGAAATTATTTAGATAATAAAGTTAATGGAGAACTCCCTAAAATAAGGAAAGTGAGATGTTACATGAAAGTATAAATAAGAGGCAAGGCTCTCTCATTTAATCACACTTGAACCTATTGAATATCATTGAATATCTATTTTGTGAAAGGCTATTTGGGTAGGTATTATTGATAGAGAAAAGTGCAGTGGGAAAAGTGTGGCAGAAAAAGTGCAGCAGGAAAACTACAATAGAAAAAGTTCGGCAAAAAAATCATGGCAGAAAAGTGCGGCAGGAAAAGTGAGATAGAAAAAGTGCGGCAGAAAAATCATGGAAAAAAAAGTGCAACAGAAAAAACGCGGTAGAAAACTCGTGGCAGAAAAAGCGCGGTAGAAAAATCATGGAAAAAAAAGTGTGGAAGAAAAATCGCGACAAAAAAAGTGCAATAGAAAAATCGCGGCAAAAAAAGTGCGGGAGATAAATCACAGAAACAACATGGTTGGGGTCTATTTATGAGAAATATGGCACATCTTGTTTGAGGTATGATTTTCGAGATCAGATTTAGCTCCTGAGATGGTATTGGATGTTCAGTATTGTTGCATATATCAGATTTGTTGAGGGATACAATTGGTATTTTGTTGTTGGTATTTGGCATATGGGTATTGGTCTTTTGGTTGTGATGTGTTGTTGAAGTTGTTGGTTTATCTTAAGGCTACATAACAGTGAGGTTGTGGCACATGGTTTAATGTAAGGTATTATGGTATTTGGTTTATGGATAGAGTGATGTACTTTTTATAGTTATATTAGTGTATTTCTTTGGTATATGCTTGAGGTACATGTTGGGTACATGGTTGAGAAAAGTAGTTGATGAGTTGGCACATACATGAGGTGTATAGTTGATGATGTTGGTACATCTTGATGAGTCATAGTTGATGTGCAGTTGATGCATGGTTG
>SNQJ01S0049690.1:121091-135224 GCA_010110895.2 Picea sitchensis
TTTCTTTGGTATATGGTTGAGGTACATGTTGGGTACATGGTTGAGACAAGTAGTTGATGAGTTGGCACATACATGAGGTGTATAGTTAATGATGTTGGTACATCTTGATGAGTCATAGTTGATGTGCAGTTGATGCATGGTACATGTTGGTTCAGGTTATTGCTATAGGTTGTTTGGTGCAGGTTGATTGGTATAGGTTGTTACAGTTTATTGGTACAGGTTGACAGTGGCTGTGGTTGATCCATTGACAATGATAGGTTGTCTACATTTGGCATTTATATTTCAGGGCGGTTGGATGGGGCAAGGAAAAGTGGTTGTAGCCACCTTCCGGTTGTATCCGAAGAACTTAGGGGGTTGTAGCTAGATAATTGGGGAGTTGGAGCTTCCCTTAGGTTGTAGCCTAAGAAACTAGGGGTTGGAGACTCCTTCCAGTTGCAACTAGAAAACAAAGGAAGTTGGTGATGCCAATGAATGTAATTCCTCAATACATATAATAAAAAATATTCTCTGGTTTTCTCCTGCTTTGGGTTTCTACATAGAAACACGAGTGTATTATGTATGTGTATGATTGCTCATTTTTTCATTGTTTATTTACTCTACAATTATTGGATGATAATGCTACACTGATATAACACGCATTATATGGTTAAAAGGGATTAAATTTCTCTATTACTGATTCACCCCCCCCCCTCTCAGTAATCCAACAATTGGAATTAGAGCGGGTTCCTTCAGGAAACAATTTAACCACTAGAAGGAGATCATGGATTATTCTAAGAATGGAGTAGCAATGTTTAATGGTTGGAATGGTTTTAAGTATGAGATGTGGAGAAAAAGGATGGAAGTATTTTTATAGGAACAAGGACATTATATTTGGCTATCAGTTGTTACAGTATACGATAGTTCAAAAAGGGAAAAGACTGCAACCAAGAAGGAATTGAAGAAGAGTAAAAAAATAGCAATGGATTTCATCTGGGAAGGATAACCTAATCTGGTAAGAGAAAAGGTTGGTAAATGTTCATTAGCCAAAGAAATTTGGGATAAGCTACATGACATATATTATTCACCCATTGCAGATTCAGAAAATGCCAAAGAAGATGTAGATACAAATCAAGAAGAATTATGTTCACCATGTCAAATAGATTCAAAAGATGAAGAGTACATAATCACCAGAGAATTGATTAGTGCTTTAAATGAACTAAGAGAAGAAAAAAAGTCACTCAAGAAAAAATTGATGAAACAAAAGGAAAGTGTTCAAATTTTTGAAGAAGCCCAACATGTCATCGAGAACTTAAGAACTCATCTAGAAGAAGCTAGAAAGATTGAAGAAAATATTGAATATCAAGAGTAGTATTTGGAAGCCAACATAGAATCAGGGAAGGAAGAAGTAGAAATGAGAGAGAAGATATTGACAGATCATCTTAAGGAAAGAAATAACAATCTACACCATCTTGAGGCAGAGTTTGGTCAAGAAGAGAAAGGACTTGAAGAAGAAATAATCACATTAAAAATTCAAGTTGAAGAAGTGAAAATAACCGAAGAAGTCATGAAGTCTCAGATAATGAAGAAGGAAGAAGAGGTTGAGAAGCTTGAAGAATAATTTGTCACATTGAGAAGTAAAATCGTCAATCTCAACAAGAACGTTGAAGAGACAGAAACATCCACATCAAATATAAAGAATGAAGAGAAGCACTCTAGGTTGCTAGAAAATAAGAATGAAGAAAATAGAAAGAGTTATACAGAAGTACTCAAAGGAAGGAATCATGGTCAACTAGAATCTAAGAAAACTATTGAAGATACATATTCAATAAGACCATCCATGTTCAAGACACAAAATAGCTTCAATCATGATCATGATCAGTCAAGGAAAAAATTCAGAAGGACTACACCACAAAGAATATCATTCACTCCCAGGTATGCAAATTTATTTTAAGGTTATTGTTTTTATTGTACTAACTTTGGACATAAGGTTGAAGATTGCAGGGATTATAAAAGAAATGTTCAAGCAATAAATTCCTATGTGTCCCCACGTAACATTGAATGTTACAAATGTCATAACTATGGACACATAGCGAGTGATTGTAGAAGCATGATCGATACTTCCATGAAAGAGAACATTGATATCAGATGTAAGAAAGTGTGGATAAGAAAACACGAAGAACAAGTGAACAAAGACCAGGTCCCATAGATCACAAGATTGGCAATAAAATAAGATGAAGAAAATTCTATAGAGAAAAAGTAAGATGTCAGATACAGAAAGCTTTGGAAAATAACTGAAAGAAAAGAAGGAAAAGTAAATAAGGAACAGGTTCAAGAGATTGTACTTTCAGGCATTGTAGTGAAAGATGAATGCATAGAAAGAAAGAAAGAAGTTAGAGCTAAGAGAGATGATGAATCTACCAATGAATATGATCATGAATACACATCAAAGAAGGAATTGTTCTGATCCATCTGGCTTAGAGACTACTAGGTAATATGAATATTAGATAGGAGGAGTCTATGCAATAGCTGTGACATACCAAATAACCATCCTTCGAGCAGCTTGCAGTGTTTGAGAAGACAAATCCAAAGAATTCAGTTAGCAGAAGTACAATTTGATGGATTAATCAAGACTTCATGATAGTATAGTGATAAGGGTCAACATTATGGAAAGTTGCACAAGTAGAGTCTTGTACAGTATGGACAAGAGCATGGATTCATAGATTGTTTCAAAGAGTGGTTCAGAGACAAAGGAACATTATCATAATGGATGATCATTACACAAAAAATGGCTCAAACAATGCTAATGGATTCTCAATTGACAGATATTTTTTGGACACATGCAGTGCATACATCGATTCACATTAAAAACAAAGTAATGCTCAGAAACAACACTGACAAAACTCCCTATGAGCTATGGAAAGGAAGACTAGTAAATGTGAAGCACTTCAGAGTATTTGGAAGAAAATGCTACATCAAAAGAGAAGATGGAAGAATGGGAAATTTTGACTCTCGTGTGGACAAAGGAGTACTTGTTGGTTACTCAAGTACAAGGAAATTATACAAGTGTTACAATTTGAGGTTGAACAAATTTGTGGAAATCATCAATGTAACAATTAATGAAATAGGTGGATGCGAATTAAAAGAAGAAGAAAATGAATCAATGGAACAACTTTACGAAGAAGAAGTAGAAGGGGAATATGATGAGGATTAGACATAAGTAGAAGAGCAAGTTCAACAAGTGCCTCCAAATACACCTAGAAAACTAGTATAGAAGAATCAGCCTTCAGATTAGATTATCGGAAACAAAGATGCAGGAGTTGAGACTAGAAGAAGAATTCGTTCACCAAAACAAACACACCTATCACTCTCATCTACGATTGAACCAAAAAGGTTTGAAGAGGCCAGTAAGGATGAATTTTGTAATAATTCCATTGATCCAGATGGATCTAGGGAACATCACAGAGGTTTCAGAAGTGTCCCAGGAGGCTTAGAATGGCCTCAACAGACAGAGAAAGGGAAAAAACATCAAAGATCCCAAAACTCAATTAAAAGGTATGATCTGGAAGAGTGCGTCATAGGCTTTCTAACGGTGCAAATGGCTCATCAAACGGAGTTACAGAATGAAATATATAAGCGGTCAAATTTTTGGTCAACCTAGCCCAGTCAGTAAGGATGAGTCATCATCCGTACTACTGATGTCAACATTAGTACGGTTGATGTAAAAATCCATACAACCTACATGGAAAATGCAGAGGTTGGCATGTGTCATGATGACATCAACATAACGTCAGCATGCCACGTGGCAACACTAGAGGTTGCTACATGTCACTTGGATTTGGACTTTTTAGAGCATCACATGGACGAGTAAAAATGTGCCACGTGGCACCCCCAGGTGACACCACGTGGCAACACCCAGAAGGTGCCATGTGTCTAAGGTGATGTCATCTCTCATAGGTGGAAAAATCATAGGATGCCACATGGCCCAATAGGGATGTGCCACATGGCACCCCTGAAATGCATAAGGAGGCCCCATGGAAAAAAAAATAATATATATATAAAAGAATTGCACCAAATATGGAGGTAGTTCCTCTATATATGGAAGATCCGCTATATATAGCCTCTTCCAAACCATCTGCCAGAATCTCCGCTATGTTTAGCAGCTCGTCTGCCATTCTAGCATATTCCACCAATTTTAACACATGGTCCGCCAAATTTAGTTGGGTGTGCACCAAAAGGGGTTATAACCATATGTTTAAATGGGGAGGCCCATGGGATTCAACCATAGGACCTCCTCCAACCAATGCCTAAACTTAGCCATGCTAACCATCATGCCAACAAACTCATTTATTACACAACCGCCCAGAAATGGTATAAGAAGGGGGTACGGGGAAGAGTTAGGGACAAGCAATAGAGAACGAGAGAGGAGTCTGAGCACACTCATATGGACTTGTATGGCCTAGTACATATTTTGGCATGCGTTCAATATTTCTCAGCATTTATTGCAGGAGCAGTGGCACACAAATCGAGGCAAGGGTGTCTCTTGGGACTGAAAGGGTCTGACTCAGATCGAGGCGTGGAGATAGTTATTTTTAGGTAAAATGATGCCATGAACACAGTGGTGGTTTTATTTTTATGATATGAGAAAAGATGCTATAGATTAACTCCAGAATGAGTCATTTATTGCAGAGGTAGTGGCATGGTAAATGAGGAAGAGGTGTCTCTTGGGCCTGAAAGTGTCTGACTCGGATGGATATGATTTGACAGATGTTTTTAGGTAATTTGGCGACGCGAATCCAATGGAAAGGTTTGTTTTTGCAGCAGAGCTTTAGATCTGCAATCTAAGTTCTGTATAATCCAATGTAAGCATGCTTTTCATTATGTTTTTTTGTCATTAAATGTTGCAGCATAGCATGCGTGTTACAGGTCTGAAGGAGAATTGAGAGGCTACCGCAAGGAAGCAAGATCGACTTATTCCTTCTATCTATTCTTTTAGTCTCTTCTTTCACATCAAACCAGTCAGTTATATGTGACAGGGAAATTGTGGCACTTGCATGATAAGTGGCCAATGAAGCAGTTCTAAATCTTGTGGTTTCAGGATCTTGTATGGGTTGCATATATACGCTTGGATCTAAGCAACATATCTAAGGATTTTGATGGCTCGATGTTGATGGGGGTCATATTTTATTATTCCTCTTTTTATGTATTGAGTATGTGGGAATGATGTCCATGTCAGCATCATGGATGCCTCATGAGTATGAGAAATTGTGAAGTTGTATACATTCTCGATCACATTCCGATCTCTTGTTGCCATCACCAAAAAGGGACTTTGGCCTTACAACTTATAAATGAGAGTCATCATTACAGTGAGGAGAATAAAGCGGTTAGGATTTGGAGCATGACCCGAAGAGGTATCCCACATTGGGTGAACTCCATTATCAAGGGAAGTGTCATATCCATTATGTGTATTATGTTCTTATGTTGTTTTTCCATGAATTTATGCAGGTAGGATGTTAAAAGAAAGTATGACATATCGCACATAAGGAAAACTAAAGAGGTTTCATTCACTTCAAATTCAAGTGCATAAGACTTCAACTTTACCTTTAATTGCACATCGCTCAAGTAAAACGATCTATAATTGACCCTTTTGAAGGAGTGACAAAAACAACCAATTATTGGAAACTTATCAACCCCAGGTTCATATCAGCCATGGATGAAGAATTGGATCAAATAGAGAAGAATGACACTTGGGAATTGGTTCCAAGACCAAATAATAAGAATGTGATTGGCACAAAGTGGGTATTCAGAAATAAATTGAATGAAGATGGATAAGTTACAAGGAACAAAGCTATATTGGTATGTAAAGGATACACACAGGTTGAAGGAATTGACTTTGAAGAGACATTTGCTCCAGTTGCAAGAATGGAAGAAATCTGATTGCTCCTAGCTTATGCATGCTCCAAGAATATTAAAGTGTATCATATGGACATGAAATCAACTTTTCTAAACAGGGAACTTGAAGAAAAAGTCTACATTGAACAACCAGAAGGATTTCAGTTGTTAGAGAACACAGATTATGTGTATAAACTGAAGAAGGTCTTGTATGGTCTAAAATAGGCTCCTAGAGCATGGTACTCTAGACTAGATAAATTTCTACAGCAAGAAGGGTTTAGAAAAGGAAGTGTAGACATCAACCTCTACATCAAGGTAACTCAAGATAGTATTTTATTAATTGAAGTTTATGTTGATGATATTATTTTTGGAAGTATTGATGACATGTTAAGCCAGAAATTTGCAAAGGATATACATAATGAATTTGAAATGTCATTACTTGGAGAACTATCCTTCTTTATCGGTCTTCAAATATGTCAAAGAAACTGATGAATTTTTATTTCTCAAACTAAGTATATCAGAGAAATGCTAAAGAGGTTTGGAATGGAAGATTGCAAACCAGTTACCACTCCTATGCAAACCAGTTGTAGGTTGAGCAAAGATGATGATTCAAAGTCTACAGACCAGAGGCAATATAGGTCAATGATTGATAACTTACTGTATGTGACAACATCTAGACCAGGCATAATGTAGGAAGTTGGAAAAGTGGCATGATTTCAAGCAGCACCAAAAGAAACACATGTCGTAGTGGTGAAGAGGATTTTTAGATATCTCAAAGGAACATAAGAGTTTGGATTATGGTATCCAAAAGGAAAGGATCTATCACTTATTTCCTACAAAGATGCAGATTGGGCAGGTTGCATTGATGACTGACGAAGCACCAATGGAGAAAATTTCTACTTGGGTGAGTGTTTAGTATCATGGATAAGCAAGAAACAATCATCAGTATCCTTATCTACAGCTAAGGCAGAGTATATTGCAGCAACAACATGTTGTACACAGGTTCTATGGATGAAACAAACTTTGATAGATATATAGGTTGAGTATGATGAACCCATTCCAATATATTGTGATAATACAAGCTCCATTAGTATCTCAAAGAGCCGGGTGATGCACTCCAAGATGAATCACATTCCAATTAGGTATCACTTTCTACGGGAACATTTTACAGAGAAGAACATCAAAGTTGAATATGTGGGCGCAAAAGAACAAGTGGCAGACATATTTACAAAACTGATTCCACGGGAAGCCTTTGAGTATCTTCGCCAGAGACTCAGAGTAATTTCTACTCCAAAATGAATTATTTTGAATGCTTATCTTATATTTCTTAGATTTACACGAGGAAGCACTATAAAGAGGACAATTCAGGTTAGGATATCATTTTCAGGAAGAGTTCCTTCAGGGGGAGTATCCCCAGGGACAGTTCAGTCAGGGAGAGCATCCTTGGATGGAAATATACCTTTTCCATTGATGACAAAAGGGGAGATATTTATCAGACGCAGAGAACAGAGGCATGGTTCATGGGGGAGTGATGGTCACAGGGGGAGCATGAGTGATATGACTTCAATATTGCATGACATGACTTCAGTATTGGATCATAGTGTTGCCATCAATGCCAAAGTGGGATATTGTTGATTAATTGGGTTGGTTTTCATTGATGTCAACCCTTGAAGAAATTTTGGTAGTGAATTCTGGTAGCACAAAGGTTTGGGTAACTGAACCAATGTTTTTTGATGGATAATAGTATGATTTTTGATATATTTGCAGGTAGGACTATTCTAGATGGATAGTACATGTCATTCCATTTCCGACGGTATGTGGAACATCACATAACTCCTCACGGTTAGAAAGTTATGGCCATGTGAAGTTGGAGAACCCTCATGAGTCATCTAGAAGCCCCAAAAGGTTAAAGTTGTCAAAGTGTTTGCAAAATAAATTATTTAGATAAAATTAATGGAGAACTCCATAAAACAATGAAAGGGGGTTGTTACATGAAAGTATAAATAAGAGGCAAGGCTCTCTCATTTAATCACACTTGAACCTATTGAATATCATTAAATATATAGTTTGTGAAAGTTTATTTGGGTAGGTATTATTGATAGAGAAAAGTGCGGCAGAAAAAGTGTGACCGAAAAATCGCGGCATAAAAGTGCGGCAGGAAAAGTGCGGTAGAAAAAGTGTGGCAAGAAAACTATGGCAGAAAAATCGCAGTAGAAAAATCACGATAGAAAAAGTGCGGGAGAAAAATCGTAGTAGAAAAAGTGCTGCAAAAAAAGTGTGGTAGAAAAATCGTGGCAGAAAAAGTGCAGCAGAAAAATCGCGGCAACAACATGGTTGGGGTCTATTTATGAGAGATATGATACATCTTGTTTGAGGTATGTTTTGTGAGATAGGTTTTAGCTCTTGAGATGGTATTGGATGTTCAGTATTGCTGCATATATCATATTTGTTGAGGGATACAATTGGTATTTTTTTGTTGGTATTAGGCATATGGGTATTGATCTTTTGGTTGTGATGTGTTGTTGAAGTTGTTGGTTTAGCTTGAGGCTACATAATAGTGAGGTTGTAGCACATGGTTTGATGTAAGGGTTTATGGTATTTGGTTTATGGATAGAGTGATGAATTATTTATGGTTATATTGGTGTATGTCTTTGGTATATGGTTGAGGTACATGTTGGGTACATGGTTGAGACAAGTAGTTAATGAGTTGGCACATACATGAGGTGTATAGTTGATGATGTTGGTACATCTTGATGAGTCATATTTGATGTGAAGTTGATGCATGGTTGATGCATGGTACATGTTGGTTCAGGTTATTAGTACAGGTTGTTTGGTGTAGGTTGATTGGTACAGGCTGTTACAGTTTATTGGTACAGGTTGACAGTGATAGGTTAACAGTGGTAGTGGTTGATTAAGTGATAGTGACAGGTTGTCTACATTTGGAATTTATATTTTAGGACGGTGGGATGAGGAAAGGAGAAGTGGTTGTAGCCACCTTCCGGTTGTAGATAAAGAACTTACAGGGTTGTAGCCTCCTTCTGATTGTAGCTAGAGAATTGGGGAGTTGGAGCTTCCCTCAGGTTGTAGCTTGAGAAACTAGGGGGTTGGAGCCTCCTTCTAGTTGAAACTAGAAAACAAAGGAAGTTGGTGCTTCCAATGAATGTAATTCTTCAAGACATATAAGAAAAAGCGTTCTGTGGTTTTCTCCCACTGTGGCTTTCCACGTAAAAACATTGGTGTAATGTGTATGTGTATGATTGCTCATTTGTTCATTGTTTATTTACTCTGCAATTATTGGATGATAATGCTACAATTATATAACACTTGCATTATATGGTTAAAAAGGATTAAGTTTCTCTATTACCGATTCATCCTCCCTCTCAGTAATCCAACAATCCACACTTCCATTGAAAAGTATTATTTTAAAATATGTTTTGGATATTTCCCTTCATCCCCATTGGATATTTTATCTAGAGATCCTAAAGAGGGAATAATAACCTGAAGTGATGCATTCAAGGAAAAAAAATTCATAGATATGATACAATATATACACCTAGAGATTCAAGATAAGCTAAATAATTCTCAAGAGAAATATGATGCCAAACATGATGAACATAGGATTTATAATACCTTCTAAGTAGGGGTCAAAGTTGGATTGTGCCTTCATAAATAAATCTTACAAGGACCAACGAAGAAAATCAAAACCTTGAGATATGGAAATTTTAAGAGATTAGAGATGGAAGGAAACAATTCTTATAGACTCAATGTTACATTATATATGTGAATTTACTCAATAGAAAATGTACAGAACCTAAAAATTTATGGGCCATTGTTGAGATCATTTCCCTCTTCTGAAGTTTGCCTCCCCTTTTTCTATTTTCCTAAATTATTTTCTCCCTTTCTTTTCCCTCTTCTATACTTACCCGTTTTTCCCTTCTACTTTCTCTTTCTTGTTCTATACTTAGTTGTTTTTTCAGAACAAAGGGTTCTTGGGATGGCAGACTTGCAGATCCTCATCTCCATCCATACCCTCACATCATGAGTCCAACCGACCACCACACTATCCTATACTTAGCCAATTTTTCAATTGCGAGTTCCCGGGTTGGTGGGGTCAAAATCTCATACTCCATGTTCTATGATATACATTTTACATCCAAAAGTTTCATGATCTACATTTTTACCCTCGGACTCCCTGAACTTCCAAGTCTCATTCCTCCTACGATGAGTCCGTCTGACCGCCACGATATCCTATACTTAGCCAATTTTGAACCTTCTGTAGTCATGGATTCGCGGGTTCACAAAAGTCTCAAATCATATTTCGCTCTCGTCCATCCCTGCCACCCTCTCATGCCTCCCAAGATGCATTTAGCATGTTTTGAATTAACAACTCATCATGTAGTTTCATAAAGACTGTCATTAATAAGTGAAGGGATCGAGGATATCTCCTATTAAAATGCATTAAACCAGGATTTATGGAGGATTATATTATCCCTCTCAAGCGTTCATTTTAAACATTATCTTGAGAAAAGGAACATTTTTGTGAACTTATGGAAGAAACTCGACAATAGTTCTGTGGAGATACATTGAACAATTTTGGGCATGAGGACCAGATCTATTAGTGGTCCAGAACATATTCTTACTACTCATTCCCTTCTACCTAGAAGGAAGTAATTTGGACGTTTGGAATTGCACACGCAGGTTGTGTCCTAGAAGTATTTAAATATAAGGCATTGGTCTCCTAGTGCACCGAAAGATATATTCCAAACCAGCGGATCATTCAATTGTGGGATCATTCCCCTATCTCTCTATCGTCCTAGGTATTTCGTAAGATGTTGATACTTCCCAAGCCAACGCTTACCTTCAAGGGTGAATATTGCAGAGAATTATTAAAGAAGCATGACAATGGGTTGGAACTCCTACCTGAGCTCCTAGAGAACCCAATGGCCGTCCCCGAGGACATCGCGAGATTGTAGGTTAGCTCATTCAAAAATCTTTTTCGGGAAATTGCTTGGATTTTCACGAGGATAACAAGACAAGAAACTACAACCAACATTTCCCACATGATTATTTACATTTTATACTTTACAGACAAGGAACATGCCATATTCAATTGGGGCAAGTTGATTTCCATTGAAATCTCTTCCCAATTGTCATAATACAAGAAGCAGAAGAAATTATTTATGTAATATTATTTGGTTTTCACAATAGCACATTGCTCTGAGTTTCTGAGATTATCTGTGTGTAGGAAGGTAAATCATGAATTTGACCTGGTATCCTTTTGGTATCATACATTATGGGGGTACAAATCCTCCCAACATTTTTATGAAGTTTCTAATGATTTTGTCTCAGTTTTCAAAGACTTGATGTTTGGAAAGGACACTCCCCATATGTCTGACTAGGCGAGTAAGTTCTTGGATAGGAAGGGGACACTGGAAAAAATGGAGAATCACAATGTCATAAGGATTTTCGGTTTCAAGGAAAATCCTTCCTTACTTCCATGCCATGTATCTGAAAAAATGTTTGTTACTAAAATAGCAAGGTTGTACAACTATTGGTTGCATTTTTTCTATGAAAAGAGAAAAAAACAATTCATACCTCTTCCTTGGAAAGTTGGGGATTTCATATTTAGAAATATGAACAAGATTGACGAATTTGCAGGCCATTTCCATGGCCTAGATCTAATATATGTTGAAAGGGTAAGGGTTCGACACTAGTGGAATTTTTGTAGAAAATCTACTGAAAATTGGCTTCAACAATTCTTTTATTAGTGCTATTCTAAATGAAGACAGAGGTAATGACTCAGGCACTCCTGCTCGTTCCACTGGCAACCTAGAAACAATACTCAGTACCAATGAGTCATACAAACCAAAAGGAAAAGGTCTCAATGAGAAGAGTGCCCAATCTGGAACTGTCACTCCAAAGAGTACAACATCTCAGAGTAGTGCTCCAACGACCCACAAAATTAAGAAAGTGACCCACAATTATTTAGGTGAAGGAGGAGATAAGAACCCTCCTTTGGAAAAATTGAAGGTTCCCATAAACTTCCCTTGAGGAAGAAAATAAAAAACATTGTGCAATAAGAGGAGGGACCTCGAGCCGAAATCGATATTCGTGACCTCTCCTTCGAGGATATGGAACCCGATATTGACATCAAAAACATTTTCCCCAACGTTGATCAGCCTGAGGACATGACTCACCAGAATCTTCTGATGGAAATACTCAAGAGAAATACCTTCGATGAAGAAGAGTCTTTTGTATTTCAGAGCGTTGTTTTTGACAGCGAGTCCAAAAATTTAACTATTGAGAAAAGAGATGTAAATAATAAAAAGGGGAAATCTCGCTCAGAGGTTGACCTACGAAACATGCAACCTTCCGAAATTTCCCAAATTCACCGAGCAACTGGAGATGATCTAGAAGATTCTATTTGAGGCCTTGAAGAAAGTAATGCCAAGTTAAAGGAAAGAGTCAAAGAATTGAAGAAGCTTTGATGCCTCTTCCAGTGTTTTCTAGTCCTTTAGCAATAATTGGGCCTACAACATCTGCAACAAAACTAAAAGGATATTCAAGCCTGCTCACATCATCTAGGGGCTATGTGGAGAAGAACATTAAGAAAAGATTGGAATTAATTACATAGGCTTGGGAAATGTCAAATAATATGGTCTCTTTTGCAATGAGGGCACACACATTCCATCAATATTTATAGGCATATTTAAAAAATGAAGGTTTTTACCTTGACGGGGTCGTACCCTTCGATTTTAAATTTACTGATATGACAGAGTTGAGAAGAAGAGAGAAGGATATCCCTTCTCCGAACCTGATAAAACAACTGAATTCATGAT
The DNA here is from genome assembly GCA_010110895.2 of Picea sitchensis. NCBI lineage: Eukaryota > Viridiplantae > Streptophyta > Pinopsida > Pinales > Pinaceae > Picea > Picea sitchensis. The sequence goes on from SNQJ01S0049690.1 coordinate 133,799, forward strand.
GGAAGGAAAAGGTTAAAAAATTGAATATCATTGTCCAAGCATGCGGCCAAGCCATAACAAGGAGAGAAGAATTATTCAAAAGGCTCACTGAAATAGACCTAGTTGGAAGCACCAATGAGGTCCAAGACCCCAAATTGATTCTCAACTCATTGTTCCTAACCAAGAAATCCTTTGATAAACAAGCTGATATATTTAAAGGGCTATCATTTGAAAAGTTCTATGGAATTCTTGAGTATAGTGAAGATGACGAGGAGAACTGGCTAGTGGATTATTTATTAAAAAATCAAGATATTGAAGAAGCTTTGCGTAGTATTTCCATTGATATAAGGGACTTGGTGGGAGATATTTTCAGTATACAAATACAACATGAAATCAACGTGGTACCAATGAGAATCTATATCGAAGAGTGGTTTAAAAAGATATCAAAAAATCAACTGATGAAGGGAAAAAAATTGTTGACAAGGTTCATGTAATCGTCGATGAAAGCAATCAAAGGAAATCAACAAGCAAGTGAAAAAGAGGATATACCATCATAGTAAGCTCATATTGATCACATATTTCTTTCTTTATCGATTTCTTCATCCATTTACTCCACCTCTTTAAATAGAAAGGTTTAACCGAAGACTGATAATTTCCTTTTTCTTCTTACAAGGTCTTGATGTCTTCCGTCCCCCACTTTCTTCCTTCTACAAACTTCATTCTTATATATATATTTTCTTTATGGTCCACGGGAGCCCCAATCCCAGTCTTTATGAAAAACAAATTTAAATTTCAGAGAATATGTAATGAACTATATAATTTTTAATCTTGACTGTACTTTGTAATCCATTTTTCTGAATATAAAGTATTTGAGGTCGATCTATCGTTATCTTTATTTGATCTTCCCATGTATCACTCTATCAAATTTCCTTTATGCATGCAGATCATTTCCTTTAATTTTTTTATGTGATCATAAATCTTTAGGCCTACTATGATGGATGTGAGGAAATTTTATTTATTTTATTTAAATGTGTGAATGTGTGTGGTTCTTGGTCCACTCTAAGGAACTTTCTTTAAAATAAAATAAAACATTTTCCATTTTTATATTTTTACTTTCTTTTAATTACCATGATGGACTTTTATAAAAGTCCTACATTCTAAAGACCTCACGTCCCACGAAAATTATAACAGAGGAGTGCCACCTCTATAAAAACGCAAGGGGATTTGTATCCTCATGAGGTTTTCATTTCAGTGCTAATAGATTCAAGCGTCAACAACCATACATGCACAATGAGAAGAACATTGGTCAAACCTACTGGGTAGAAGAAATACACACAACAGTCCATGTTCTTAACAAAGCCCACCTCAGACCACAAAGTGACAAGACACCTTATGAACTGTGGTATGGGAGACCTACTTCAATCAAACACTTCAAAGTCTTTGGGAG
>SNQJ01S0049690.1:143494-163843 GCA_010110895.2 Picea sitchensis
TAGAGAAACCGGGGAGTTGGTGCTTCCTTCTAGTTGGTGCTCTCAGCAAGTAGCAGCTTGCAAAACAGAGGTTGTAGCCTCATTATGAGTTGGTGCTCATTTGTATGATAATGTAAAGAATGTAAAGATTAGTTATCATATAAAGAAGAAGAGGTTTTTACCCTGTATGGGTTTCCTCAGGAAATATCTGTCTCGGTGTATCTCATATGTGTGATTGATGTTGAATGTTCTATTGCTTACTTCCCTGCATTATTGTGACTGTCATTAAATGTTGTGTAAAGAGTTTAAAATAAGCATAATTGTTTAAGCCCGGTAACAACTGATTCACCCCCCCCTCTCAGTTGATCAACATTCAAGCATACTTATAATGCACCATAGAATGAATTGAAAGAATAATAATTTGGCCAATCACTCATTGTCATGAATTAACTAATAACATAAACAAATAACAAAGAATGACAACAATTCGGTAAAAGCATGAATTTGGGTTAGTATTTAGTGACATCATATTATTCAAACATACATTAGGAGAATTAAAACATTCATGAAAAACAGTCATGAAACATTTATGAAAAATAGTCATGAAACATTTATGAAAAATAAGTGAAACACCACTATTATCTATGTACTTGTGCATTGTAAAAAATCTACATCAAAATTCAATAGTTAACAATGAAAAACTTGGAGTTCCTCGAAAATACTGTTTGGACTATTTTATGAAAACTAGGAAAAATACTAACCTAGATTCATGATTTTGCCCAACCATAACTAGAGTAATACTCATCTTAATTGGAATTCTTTACCAGCTAACTACAAATAAACTATATTCCACCCAACAGTAGGCACTCTATCATAGAGCCCACCCTTAAGTTGGGGCTATGAATCCACAAGGGAGAAATCCTATCGATTGACTCTAATATCTCTCACTTGGGACAATTCCAAACATTTTAGAGATGGAATTAACTCTTTATCTTTTCTCAAGAACAACTGTAACATCCCAATTTTAAACCCCCTTAATTTGTAATGTAATTATTCAAATGTGAAATAGGATGGTGAGAAAATATGCTTTGGGCCAAAGAGCCTATAATGATCAATATGACCGTGGGAAGAGCTATGTAAATTGTAAATTGGAATTATTAATAAAAATGAATCACTGGTTGCGATATGAGAGGGACAATAATGTTGGGAGACTATGATTCCACAAGAAAGGGGGATAAAAGGGGGTCCAAGGAATTCCGCATTCCTGATAATCCAAGCCATTTTATGTAATATTCTAGATATATTATAGTATGCAGAACAAAAGTATTCATTAAGAAATGGCAAAAAAACAATAAAGTAACCAGATCAATATCAGAATAATACCAGAATAATACTAGAAAGAGCACCTTTATTATTGATAGCAATGTTCACTTTCCTCTTCGAGGGGGAAACCTCCAGTAGAGAAGAGATCTATTACAATAAAATCCAAGACAAAACTTCTCATACCCTCTACTCCTATTTATACTAAATCTATCTATCCAAAAGAATAATCTAGAGGAAGATCCTTCTAGAAGCGAAAGCTTCTATTAGGTCTTCTTACATTTTACTTATTCTTCCTTATTGATAGGCCTTATTCATATTGGCCTTTATGACATGGAAAAATGTTATTCTACCTACGTGAGGGGTTAGGGAGGTTAGGTCCCTAACATTTTATTACCAAACCCATCATTGAATACATGTATGAGGTTGGTGTGAAAAGTAATCTCACTAGTTTATGACAACATGGGCTGAGTGATCTGGATTATTTTCGACATGAAATGAGAGCAGTGATATAATAAATAAATGTACAAATATATCTTGGATATCCAATAATATAAAAAAAAATGGATCAGAGATGAAACCATAAACACAAAGATACAGTAATATAGGATTTTCTATCAATGAGTGAAAATGTACAAAGACTGTAAAAATACAGAGTGAAAGACTCGCTAGAATGGTGGTAGCTTATCTCTGAGAAGAGATGTGTCCGCTACTCGCATTCGCAAGAATACAATTTTAAAATGAGGCTCCAAAGACATTTTTATCATAAAGAAAATCCAAAACCCTAACCCAAAAATATGAAAAGCCAACAGTTTTGTGGACCCTGTTTTGGGTAGTTTGGTGTATCAACTTCCCGGGGGCGTAACTTTGGCATACGATCTTTGTTTGGGGTGCAAGATAGCTCGTTGGAAAGGTATCATTGAGGAGATTAATTTTGGGGGCTCAATAAGAGCCTTTGGATATCATTGAGAAGTTATATCTTGAAAAACCTTCATTTAGGCCCTCAAAATGACCCTAGAAGTTAAAAACTGCTAAAAATAGTAAATTACCAAAATTGCCGGAAAATTGTTTTGAGATAGTTGGAAAAGGTGGGTGGCCACTGATATACACCTAGATTAATCATCCCTCCTTAGGAAGCAATGGTATTCATTGCATTGAGTGCCCAGGGGAGAGGGAAAATGTTTTGTTGAATCTGCATCTTGATGAGTTGCTTGCCTTGTTGGAGAAGTTGCGATGCTTAGCTTGTTGAAGGTTGTCACGAACCTGTGACTGGAAGGTTTGGACCTTTTTAACCAATATAGCTACATGAGATGCCTATGTGTAGAAGGATTATTTACACTTTGCTGCAATATTGTCGACCGACTATTGTTGGATAGAAGGAGCTTGGACTGAGGCTGCAGTAGTGTTCTTCTGTTTATGCTTTGAACAGACTGTGAAGAAGATGAATTTTGTAGTATGAGATACTACCTTGCAGAATTGTTTAGGTGGGACAGTAATTGGAACTACCTCTAGTATCTTGTAGAGATGACCCCCCATAGTAACAATGACACTACGAGGTCAAGACTCATAGATAGCATGGCACTTCCACATATATGGTTGGCCCAAGAGAACATCACATACATCCAACAAGGAAAAATCACATAATACCTCATTCTTGAAGGGTTGGATGCTATATGACAATAGACACTATTGGTTGACACAAAGATCTCATCCCTGGCGAAACCATCTGATGTTGTATGGTTGTGGGTGTGGTTTTGTCGATAATCCCAACTGTTTGAATACCTTTGCAAAGATAAGGTTCTTCTGGCTTCCTCTATTAACAATAAAATGCAGCGGGGTCCCCTTCACCCACATCTGTGAATGAAAAAGGTGCTCTTCCTCTTCAAGATCTGTTGGTTCTTTTGGTTTAATTGTTGTGGTCATGACAATAGTTGTAGGGTCTACATCGATGATCTGTCTTCTATCATTATTTTCTAAAATAGACTCTGAATCAGGGTTTGGATCCTTATCTTTGATCTCAGTCACCAATGACTATTTTGAGTGACATTCATCGGTGTTGTGCCAGGGCATTTTATGGAAATCTCACCATTTTTCGGTGTCCTTCTTCGTCTTTCTGTGACCCATATTTTCCTGTGGCTTGGACTGGTTTTCGACAGACTGCTTGTTAGGGTCATATTTATCATACTTTGATTGTTGTAGATTCACAGACTCAAACTCTCATTTGTTCTAGTGCTTAAATTTCTGCTCGATTTTAACAACATATCGATAAGCAGCACTGAGTGATTAGATGTCCACAAAATCCATTTCAGTTTGGATGTATCTGTGTAGAGCCCCATGATATTTCAGAACCAAATTTCATTTGGAGTCTTTGATACCCAGCTTGGTGTGAAAGGTATGGAAGGTATTGGTGAACTCTGAAACTGCTTGGCCCCTCTCTTGTGGCATTGTGGTCCATCTCATGTACTGGTCCTCATAGTTGCGAACAGGGTAATATTGTTCCATTACCACATCCACACAAAACTCCCAAATGGGCTCGGCCCCATATATTCCAGAATCCTCTATGGAACTTTGTTCCTAGTAAGTTTCCCACCAATTTTTGACGTGGGGGAGAGCCTTAAGGAGTGCGAAGGTGATCTTTTCCTTGTCGGAAAAATTGTGAACAAAGAAATAACCTTCTAGCAGATTTAACCATTTTTCTAGGGCATCTGCATCTATTCAAATATGGGAATATCAAAATTAACTTATACCTTGAAAGGAGAAGTGCCTCCAAAGTGGTTGCTTGATGAAGTTGCACCTTTTTTTATCGACAAGAATTGAAGGATGTGGGAAAAATTCTCCATCATTTCGTCCCTCTGTCGCGTGGGAGCTTGCTCAAGCAAAAGATTAATAGAATCGTCTTCTTTGTCATTTTTATTTTCTTTCGCCATGGAGGGTTTCTTGGGCGTGTGAGAGAGATTTTCCTCAAGAGATACAAGCTAAAGACCCAACTTTCTATACTTAGACCTTGTCGGGGACTTGCACTGAAAAACGATCAAGAGCAGCCTTCTCTGATACCACTGATCCAGATTATTTTCGGCACGAAATGAGAGTGGAGATATAATAAATAAATGCACAGAGATATATTGGATATCCAATAATATAACTTAAATATATCAGATATGCAACCATAAACACAAAGATATACTAATACACAATTTTCTATTAATGAGAGAAAATGTACAAAGACCGTAAAAATACAGAGTGAAAGACTCGCTAGAATGGTGGTAGCTTATCTCTGAGAAGAGATGTGTCTGCTACTCACATTTGCAAGAAGATGATTTTAAAATGAGGCTCCAAAGGAATTTTTATCATAAATAAAATCCAAAACCCTAACCCCAGAAGATAAAAAGCCAATAGTTTTGTGGACCCTGTTTTGGGTAGTTTGGTGTATCAACTTCCCAAGGGCGTAACTTTGACATACGATCTTCGTTTGGGGTGCATGATAGCTCGTTGGAAAGGTATCATCGAGGAGATTCATTTTGGGGGATAAATCATAGACTTTGGTTATCATTGAGAAGCTCGATCCCGAAAAACCTTCATTTAGCCCCTCAAAATGGTCTCGAAAGTTAAAAACTGCTAAAAATAGTAATTTACCAAAATTGCTAGAAAATTGATTTGAGCTAGTTGGAAAAGGTGGGTGGCAACTAATTTCCACCTAGATCATTGAGTACAACCAATTTTTGGGAAATGTGAGAGTCAAGCTTGCATGATAGAAAATGAAATTCGAGTGGGTATTGTGGAAAGTTTTTAGAAGGAGACTTTGGGATAGCAAGAGTGAGCTAGGCGCTGGAAAAGAGAACCTGCCATGCTGTGTATGATAGAAGCCATGAAATAAATGTAGGTTGTGTGCTTGAAGGCATAGGTTATGTTCTTGTAAGTGATTTTTCTTGTTGAGGGAATTGATCAAGAACCTTGAGAAGGCTGGTATGAGCACTCCTATAACAGTGGAGAATTCTTGTTGTCCAAAGAAGTGATATTTCCTAGACAAACTTGTGATGGAGTCCTAGAGGGAAGTGGGATAGCCTGAGGGACTACATGGAAGAGAAGAAGATCCCATTCCTTGGGTTGCATAGGTTGAGGGGAAAGAGACATGGTGGATTGGAATTGTTGTTGGAGTTAAAAATATGGGTACCAGGCTATTGTGTGTGGACAATGAATAACCAAGAGGGATAGACCTCCTTGTAGACTCGTAGTTGCAACTCAGGGGTGGCTTGCTATTGAAATGAATGGAACAATAAGCCTACGGTTGGGAGGAACACCCTTCATATCTAGTTAATCAATCCTCCCATTAAAAGATGATTCGTTTGTTATATTTTCTTATGTTTAATTCCGATGTGGAGAAAATGTGTTATATGAATGTTGTGTTTGTTGAACGGTTACATTCATGAGATTTTAATATTGTTTTTAGTTGCATGTACATTTATGTGCATGATGGATTTGCTAACTTTATTTGTATCATGGCACTTTATTAGTTGTTAATAGTCTAGGTATATTACAACAACAATCCTATTTCAACTAGTTACACTCTTATTTATCAACATGCACAACAAAAGGAAATGAATCCCCTTCTGTAGCACGTAGTCCATTGGTAAATCCCATTTCTCTACTATGCTCCAATGAAGGAAACATAATATCTTGTTCTAGGAGCCAATGATTTCAAACTATGACCAATGGCTTATCTTTTCCTCAACATTCGCCAATGTTTCTAGTCATAGATTTCACATGTTTATGAAAACAACTTTGAAAATGCATATAAGTAAAGGAGGGGTAACATGAGAGAAGTTAAGAATAACTTCAAAGAATAAAGAATAGAGAAGAATCTTTCATGCCTAAAAGCATGGGTAATATATGAAATTCTAATAAGTGACAACATGCTTTCATAAGAGAGACATAACCATATTATAGAGGATTGTGGAAGACCATATTGTCTCATAGCTTCACAGTTTGAAATCTTTGTAATCTGTATAATAATGTCCATAATATAAAAAGATGAAACACATGATGCTTCATTGAATGTTGGTTTTCCCATGTGGGTTTCTATGATAAATATTTGTGTTCCATTTTGTGTGTCTTTTCTATTCTAATCTATTTCATATATCATAGTAGGTGAAAAATCCAAATGGTATGCTTGTATTTATGCTTAAGTCTTAAAAATACAAAATATAGTTGCACAATCAAACATAGGTTCATTGTAGTCATTTTAAGTTTAGCTATATTTATTGAGTCAACTATTAAATTATTCAAAACCATTTACAATAGATAATTACAATTACATGTATCAATCGTAAATTACTGCATTAAGAGTTAAATTATTTATAACATTAAAATTATTTTAATCAGTTATATTATAATTATATCACTTTCATATTTATATCACATAAAATTCATTATTTATAAGAAAAGAATTATAATAATCAAAATTCTACATAGTAATAAAAATAATTTCCATTTACTTATCTTCCTTCCAAACATAATAAAAAGATCTCATGTCTAAACACAATCACACAAAGAATCCCATTTATAGACATAATCACATAAAGAACCTCTCTTGTGAGTGTAACAAACCTATCTATCTTTCTTATCAATGTAACAAATTTATTAAGCAAGCCACTAGAATGGAAAATTAATGATAACGATATGTTTTTGTATGAATAAGATTAAAGTGCCAAATAAATTATTAATTTGTGACTCAGCCTTTTGGAATCAACTTTTTATAAGAAAACATAAACATAAACCTAAGATGAGAATAATTTCTTGTTTGTTTTTGTATGGCTAAGATTAAGTTGCCAAATAAATTATTAATTTGTGGCTCATCTTTTTTTAAATCAACCTCTTAAAATTATAAAAAAACATAAACATGAAATGAGAGGCCCACAAATTTAAATACATGTTTCATATTGCAATATCCACTTAAATGCCATCCACCCAATACCCACCTCTCTTTTAATATCAAAGCTTCTTTGACCGAACACAATTATACCCATACGTAGTCCAATATTATTTTTGACCCAACACTATTATACCGATTTCAAAGAATATTTTATATCCAAACATAGTCAATATTCTAAGGCATATAATAGTGGAATAGAATGTAATATTTATATATTTTCAATTATTAAATTATTATGTATATTCTTTTCATACTCTGTTGTCAAATAATTATTAAATATTCATATGAAAAAAAATTATTATTAAATTATTATGTATATTTCTTTCCTATTTCGTTATTCTTCATGAGATATAATAATTGAACCAATTGTAATATTTATAATTTTTTTAATTATTATGTACATTTTTTTTATATTGTATTACGAAGTATTTTGTTATTTTTTATATAATTAATAATACATTTTAGATTAATAAGTTTAATAATAAAAAAAATTCTACATTCATAAAAGAAGTATATATATATCTATACATGGCCTATAGCAACATCATTATATTGCTACATGATTTATGCCACATAAATTATATTGCTTGATTTATTAAACTTTAGAAGAGGGTCAATTAAGTGTGACAAAAACGACTTTAGGATTTTTCAAAACTTCATATTGCTACCTCACCCATGACTTATGCCACTTCTTAAGATACATAATTTATATTGTTATACATTTAAAGAATATAGGCTCAATTTGAATGTATATATCATGTGGAATATTTTATATCAAAATGTGTGTAGTTTTTAGTAGGTTACAAAGTAAGTTTGAAGTTAATACAATAATATATTTGTTATGAATTTAATAAGTTATTTGTGGAAATTGAATCTAAGAATATAACAATCATTTCTCACAACCACTCAAACTAAAATCAATTAGCAATCAAAATATGTACTCACTCTATAATAATATAATATTTTAATACATCATTACAAAATATAATTTAAAATAATAATAATGTGGAAACCCAAAAAAAATAAAAAAAATTAAACAATCACCAAATTAATATTATAAATGTTTAAATAATTGCATTATTTTGATGGTTCCAAATCACCAACTCAGATTTAGATATGGGCATCTTTCTAATGGTTTGTAGAAGAAGCATGCTTTAAATTGCCAACGTGAGGGTAGGAAAATAAAAAGTGTTTTTTTTGGTGGGGGGCGGAGGAGTTATTGTTGGTAAGCACAGCTAGGTATGTAAAAAGCATGCACAATAAAATATCTACATAGATATATTACTCTATTATTCTAATTTATCATAATTTATAGAATGTATATATTATAATATAACGTTATTTATTAGAGAATTGTAGGGGTGTCAATTAAGGGTAATAATTGTTCAAATATTTTGGTTAATTTTTGTTTTTGGTATATGTAGTTAAAGTTTTTAATGTCTAAATCTATATAGTGGATAGTTATATTTTGTTGTAATTTAGAATAAAATTGGTTTAGTCTCCTCTTTGGTGTTAGTGCCTTAATCTTTATAAAGTGGTATAAATACACAACATTTTTCATTTAAATGAGTTTAATCATTTGTTTGTCTAAGGGCTTCTACATCAATTCTTCTAATTGCATTGCATTCCTTTGAAGACTTTGATGGCAGTGTTGTTTTTAGTTTTTTTAAATTAATAATTGTGATTTTTTTTTAAAGAAAGTTTACTTTTTAGTGTTAAAAATAAACAATACCATTTCCTACATACTTTGTGTTACAATTTATATAGAATGATACACCAAATTTTATATTATGTTTTATTATAATTAGTTTTTTTAAATTTAAATTTAAATAATAATAATTTAATTTTTAAGATCACAATTTAAGGAGACATCAAATTGTTGTGTAAGACTTCTTTATTTGTGGGACAAAAAGAGACCCTCTCCAAGATGAAGTTTTGAAAATAAATTTTATTTTATCAAAAAACAAGGAAAATAGCACCCACATTCATAGATTCAATTATCATAGTTTATTTGGAAAACATGTTGGTCTTTATTTCTCCTTGAGAAAAGCACATGTTACAATTGAAGCAAGCATTAGAAACACTGAGGAATCATCAAGTAGTAGAAACCATAAGGAATGTGAGATTTCTAAGCAATCATTATTGTACTTGGGGTATATGATTGGTGGAGGTGTGTTGAAGAATGATCCTACAAAAATATAGGCCATTTTAAAACGGTCCACTCCTATTGTCACCGAGGATAATGTTTCTTTAGTAGCTTCCCAATATTTAATAAAGTTCATAGTATCATTCTCATCAATGGTAGCCCCACTCCATGCTATAATGTCCAGTGGTAAGAGTTTATAGTGGGCTAAGAGCCAACATACATCCTTTCATGAACTAAAGTAGAATATTAGTCAAACCTTTATCCTAATTCTACATAAGTTGTATAAACCTTTTGAACATAAATTGATGCTAGGGAGTATGTTGTGGGAGTAGTATTAATGCAAATGGAGATATTGGTTTTGATCATTTGGAGCTATTCTATGTAGTGGTACTAAACTACCCTACATATGAAAAGAAGCTCTATTCCCTAAAAATGCAATGAAGAAGTGGACACATTATCTCTTGGGTAAGGTACCATCATTGATACTGATCACTAACTATTGAATTACTTGTAGGATTAGTGTAAACTCCAATAAGTAAGACACTACAAATGGATGGGATTTCTAAAACAAGATCATATAGTAATTAAATATAAGAAGGGCATGACCAACAAGTTGGTTGCAAGTTATCTATCGAGATCACCGACACCAAAGATTACATCTCTGTGAGCTATTATTCACATTGAGCCATTCACCCATGAAGCATATATTTTATAGCATCTATTGACACCTCCATGTCCTAGATGACCAATTTTCCACCATACTCATCACTTGCTGACTTTTCTCACTCTTAAGACTTCTTAAACAACCTCCTTAGAAATCCACACACTCTTCCATATCATAAAAGGAGCATGTGCACAACCTTCCTGGTCACAAAAAGAGTGTGTACCTTAAAAAGTGGACAAAAAAATATAAAATCCTTGAAAATTATGCACTCTTGAGTGGGGTTTATAGAGTTTGTACACTTGTACCCTCCTAAAACCTATTCCAAACTATCTCAACCAACTTATAATGGTATAAAAAGAGGCCTAAATGGAAGGAAATGTTAAGCATTGATGTAGTAGTAAAGCTATCATACGAATATCCTTGTGCTAGAGAAATCAAAGGTGGTTGATTCCCTTGGGTTTTTGTCTATACCAAAACCTTAAAATAGCATAATAAACTAGAAGAACACACCATGTACACCAATGTGAGCATGGAGCATAACTCCAAGATAGATAAGAGAGATGAGTTACACAATAACTCCTTAAATAAAATGATGACCTCTTCAAAATACTCCAATACATTCATACATCCCAAATCTCAAATCACCTCTCTCAATAATGACTACTATATTTTCCCCTTTATTATTAGCTCGACCACTATACATATACATTTATGCATTACATGTACACTTAACCCCATATATGCCCCCCTTGGGGTCATAACATATACATTTAACCCATATATGCATGATTTGGGTTCATACCATAGTACCCTCCTTCAAAATATTTGTCCTCAAAGCTATGCAATTAAGGGTGTTACATGTGCTGAAACCAAATAATAGGATTTCCTTATATTCCTACTTTCTTGTTACCATTGATGATGATCAATACATCCAAACTCAATTCCTTTTGGTATTAATCCTCGATAGCTAGTTGTTGCACAATTTTCTTTCCTTTGATTCCATGTGTTGTTGTTGTGACTTCTCCATTTTGTTGTAGTTGTTGGTGTTTGATAATATGTTGTTCAATAATGGTTTTCTGATGCTATGTTCCATGAATATTTGTTGGTTTTTGATATTCTATTTTTTCAGTCTTCTGCTATGATCTTACCTTACTTTCATAGGTTGACTTAGGTTCAGAATTAACAAGGTTCCAACAAAATCCCTCTAAAACTATCGCCCCGCTTGGTAAACCAGAAGGCAACAAAGTACATAGGGTGTACTGCTCAGTCTCACCCAAGATAGCTCTATGGGTGGTTGTAATAATCAGGTGCTTGCAGCTGGGGAATGAGTGGAGATCTGTGGTTGTACCTTGTGATCTTTATTTATTTAGTCTAACATCTTATTAAAGTAGTCATTTTTTTCATGCATGTGGAGTATCAGATCTAAGTAGTTCTTCATTCATTCATCTAGCATTTAATTCCTAATAACAATACACATGCATACATTCAATCGCACAACACAAGTTTTACCATGGTTCACCCCTTCCTGGGCTACGTCCACAAAGATCTGGCTCTCAATCTCTTTATTATATCTCAAAAATATGTCATGCCATGCGTGGTTATAGTATTGGGTCTTACAATCTCAAAAGGCTTCCTGATCCCTATGAGGATGACTAGATCACACTAGGCTCCCCAACATCCGGTCTAACCCTCGAGATCGAGTTGCTCGATGCCTCTCTAGCTCACCAGCTTACAAATAGTATAGTTCTTACAAACCTTACAACTTCTAGACTCTCCCTCTGTGATTCCCTCTTCCCCCATGTGTCCCCCCTAGACCTCCTACGTACTACTTATATATATTATTGGCTCATCAACCATTAAAACACATTGCAAAAACACTAACCCTAACGTCATTAGGTCTCCCTTGCATATATGCCTCCCATGCTTCCCTCGCATGTGTTTATTTTCCTTCCAACTGTCCTTTCTTCCCTTCGTTCTTCTCTCCCCAAAAATATCCTTTTCCCCAAACTGGGTCTGCATCCAACAGTCTCCTAACACTGACATGTGGCTCATCCTGAGCCACCTATGCTTTACGTGCTTCTTCAACAACTCCTGCTAGAGTGTGGAACCTGTCTATGAGTTGTCTTCCTTGTGTTTGAGCCTGCATGGTCTTGTCCTTGAGTGCCTCTAACACTTGCATTGTGATATCCTCCATGATCATTTCCACGCACTTTGCCTATATTTGCGCCATGTTCTTCTTTTCCTCCTCTTATTTCGCAATGACCTCTGCTGCTAGCTCCTAGAGTGGTTCCATTTGAGCTTGTCGGTCCTTCTTTTGTGTCTGCGTAGCTTCTAGATCTGCTTGCATCTTCTTCATGTCTTGCATCCCTTTGAGGTGCTCGGTGATCTTCACCATTTTTTGCCTCTACTTGAGGTCCTAGATGGTCGCGCTTATCTTTTCCTCTTACTTGTCTCAGTGTTTGACCTATTGATATTCCTCTAGCTTTTTCCATAGTTGCCCTAACCTATCAAACAAGTCGACATCTCCATTAACTTATCATTCCATTTCATCCATCTATCTGGCTGCTTCCTGATTCCTTTGTTCCTTCATCTCCGGGGGAGTGGTAGGAATGAGTTTTTCCCAGAGGTTCTCGATCTCCTATTTGTATTGATCAATTGTTTGCACAAATTGATCAATTTTCTGCGTTGTCATGGGATCTGCTATTTGTGTGCTTTTGGGAACATTGTCATAGGCTACAACCACTCCCTACTCAAGCTTATTTGTACGATACTTATCATCTTTGGTATGAATCTTGACTTTCTTGAGCACCAAATCCAACTCCTCTTTGCTTTCCTTTGTGTGATGCAACTCTACTGCATCTATTCATGCACGCGACTGCACCTCCTGCACGGCACTGACTTGCAGTTTTTATAGTGCCTTAGTTGGTATGTGCCTCATTACCAACTGTATCTGTGCCAAATCTTTCAAGGGTGTCCTCCCTACAATCTCATCCATGTGTAGCATGCTGGGTGTAATGTGGAAGGTCGGGCTTGCTTGTGCTATCATCTGGATCATATCCTATTCACTCAGCGCAACCTTGGCTCTTGCTTTTGATGTTGCAGCGAATGGTATGTTCCTTTTTTTCCCCCTTTGCACTTCTCTGATCTGCTCTATGACTTGCCTCATGTCAGCTAGCTCATAATGAATTCATTCCCTTTGGTGTTGGGCGTCTTCAAACTCCTCAACTTCTCGATCGTAGACTCTTTCGGCCACGAGGTCCGCGTCGTTATCGGTGATTGTATATTCTAGTAGCATCTTGTGCACCTTGGCCTTCTTGCATGCACCCTTAGTGTGTATGATCGACCTCTTGGTCTAGCCTTGTTCCTTTTGGGTAGCACTCGATGTCGTTCCTTATGTTGTCTCATCCCCTTTTTCCTATTCTTTCGGTGCCTGGGTGGTGTCCTTTTTCTCGGCCTGGGTACCTTTCTTTCGCACACCCCCTTTCTTTTGTTGTGTTGGCTTCTAACTTGGCTTTGGCTTCTTGTTCATAGATTTATCTTCAACAAGTGTCTGATCTTTCCCTGCATCAATCTCCTTACCTGTGGGCATCTCTTGAGTTAGAATTGGAACTCTCCAATCATCTTTCCAATCCCTGATGGCCATCTCTATGTCTTCTTCCTTGATGCAATATCGCAGTTGTAGCCATTCCTTCGTGGGATCCCTTCGCACTTGGATCCATACAGTATGCCTAGTTGCTTTGAAGTTGGTGATGTCCTGATATTGCGTGACCACTTCTGGAGTGATTCACCAAGTGTTGGCAATGCTTTCTTGGAGGTTGTTGTAATACCCCATGAACATGCTTTCATTTGCACTTCTAACTTTGGGGTCTGAAGTGCTCCCCAACAATGTGTATCGTGTTGCACAGAAACAACTGGTTTGCTCCCAAAATTATGTGTATTGGGGCTCCTTCAACCTAATCAAGGCGATCAAGATGAGTAGCCAAGAATAGTGAAACTTTGTCCCCAGGTCCTGCACGTATTTGCAGTCCTTAAGAAATAGATTTAACAAGTACAGGGCCTAGTTGAGCATAGTTCCCTCCACGCACTATGTTGGAGCTGCAATGACCCCGAAAGGGACTTCCTCCTTGTGGCACTTCCTAATCAAATTGCACGCCATGAGTTTGGTGTCCATCCTTGTTGTTGCATCATTGATGCACTTGATGATGATTCTGAACAACCCTCTCTCTGTGCCATACGTCTTCTCCTTTGTCTTGTTAGCGAGGTACTGTGTGAGATTCTCTCCATGAGATGGAAACCTTAATAAAATAAATGATCTCTACGTCTACCGAGATAGGATCTTCCACCCATAGGTACCCTCCATGGGTGACTTCCACCAGCTTCTTAACATAGTTATTTACGTTGCAACCCCTTCCAAAATGTGGGATATCCAATAGGTTTAGAATCTTAGTGTTGGCCAGTCCGGCTACCCACTGTTTTGGTTACAAAATTGGATCACCGAAGGGTCCTATACTCACACTGTCCAGGTAGACCTACCTTGCAAATTTAGGGAACTTGTCCATGTTGGCCACATAGTGGTTTGAGTAGCGTAGTCTTTCCACGCACCCCAAAAGGTTAGGCGTGGTGTGCATCCCTTCCGGAATGTGTGGAAATACTATGGATGTTGAATCCTTTCTGCACGGTGATCTTGCTATGGGTTGTTTTCCCTTTCGCTGTGGTGGCTGACTTGAGGTTCCAACCTCCATTGTTCTTTCATCTGCATATGCCTCTGGCTGGCCAGTGACATCTTCTACTGTACCCTGATGTTGTTGCTCTAGCATTACTGTGTGTGACCTTCCTGGCATGCTCGCTTCTGTTTGGTTTGGGACCATCCCATTAACCCTTGGGGCCTCTTTGATGTATTTAGGGCATGAAGTATTTCCTGCGTCCTTGGCTTGATGGCCCTGTTCCATTTCTTGCATATCAATGTCCATGCCAACCACTATTGTTTGTTGGGTTTCCTCCACCACAGGTGGTGAGGGAATTTTGTCCAAGTTGAAAAATGTGACAATCTATGTGGGTTCATGTTCTATTCCTTGTGGCTTTTGTGGTGCTCTATGATGGCTTCGAGGTCTTCTGCAAGCCTGACTCAACACACCGAGTTTGGGTGGTGCTATGGTGGTTACGATGGATTTTTGTCAAGCTAGTTCACTCTGTATCTCTTGCTAACTCACTCTTTTCTCCATATACTCTCTCACTCTGTGCTTTCTCAATTTCAAAATAACCCTTCTGTTACTCGCATGCCTTCCTTATATAACAAGTGGTGTGAAACCTCTCAAAGAAGTTACCTGAGATGTGGTTTAATTGAATTGGTGCTTCCTGCGTTTATGAAATTCAATTCCCTTGACATCTCCAGTTGATGCGATTAATACGATGTCGCTTCAAAAGTTCCTGTCATTCAAATTTGATAGACACCACCAGTTGACACCTTTTTGCCGTAACCAACATTTTCCAATTTTCGTCTTTTTCTGACCGTTGGTCCTTTTTCAGTCGCGCTAATTTTTCCAGGTGCGTGTTATGTTGTTCTACTAGTGCGTGTGGTCAATTTTTATTTGTCACACTAACTCTCTTTTAGCTAGGTGTTGTATTCTGGTGTCTTGCGCGGTAACCTCATTGTTGTTGTGCACAATCCTTTGTTGTTTGGTGTAGTTTTTTTTTTTTTTAAGTGCTAGGATGTCGATTGTCCCTATACAGTTTCAGTCGACTCCCATTGATCATTCCTATGAGTTCTCTTCCTCCCAAATCCTTCAATTGTATAGCTCCCCCATCTGTGACGGTATTTACTTCATATGGTCCCATCCAATGCATTCTGAGTTTTTCTAGGTGTTGAAGGGATTTACTGTCGTACATCAGAACTAGGTCTCCCTCCTTGAAACTTTTCCTTTTTATATTTCTATCATGCCAATCTTTCTCCCTTGCTTTCTGTAATTCTTGGTGAAACCCTTCTAGAATCCTATCTTCCTCTATGAGCATCACTTGACTTAGCCTTTCTTGTACTGTGCCTCTCTCTTTCATATGAGTAATCGTTGCTATGCACAGACTAGGTACCAAAAATTCTAATGGAACCATTACTTCTTGTCCATACACCATTCTGAAAGGTGTCTACCCTATCAAATTTTTACATGTAGTCCTATAGGCCCATGATACTGTTGGTATCTTCAAGTCCCAATCATCCCTGTTGACATTGTAGATATTTGTCAATGCATTCTCTAGGATCTTATTAAAGGATTCCACTGTTTCGTTCGCTTGAGGATGATATGGTGTATTCTTTTCATGATAGACTTCAAACTCCTCAGTCATAGCCTTAACAATGTTTTTAATGAAGTGATTTCCTTGGTCACTCATCAAAATCCTTGGGCATCCAAATCTAGTAATCACTTGCTCAAACAAGAAGTGTGTTGTTGTCTCTGTGTTGCAATCTTTTATTGGTGTTGCTTCTTCCCATCTTGTTAAGTACTCTGTCACAACAATAATATACCTTTCTCCTGACCTTTTTGTTGGTGGGTTAATTGGTCCCACAAAGTCTATTGCCCATTTGTCGAATACCTGCAAGGTTACTTGTGTCCTTAGGGGCATCTCATCCAGTCGATTAGGTTTACTAACCCTCTGACATACATCACATCTCTTGATCCAGATTTATGCAGGAACGGAATGTAAGAAGAAAATAACAGAGTGTGCACAATAGTATTGCAGAGAACACAGTGATACAGTAAACACACACTTCTATTAATTATTGAAATAGAGAAACTGTAAAACTACTGAACAATACATAGCTAGAATGGTGGTAGCATATCCCTGATAAGAGATGTGGCGGCTACGCTCATCTGTGACCAAGCTGATTACAAAAAGAGGCCGAAGGGCCTTATTTATCAAAAGCAGGAAGGTAGAAACCAAAAACCTAACCCTAGAAGATGAAATGCCAAAAGTCAAGTGGGCCTTGTTTGGGTAAGTTAGTCCATCA
Source organism: Picea sitchensis (assembly GCA_010110895.2). Classification (NCBI taxonomy): domain Eukaryota; kingdom Viridiplantae; phylum Streptophyta; class Pinopsida; order Pinales; family Pinaceae; genus Picea; species Picea sitchensis. The sequence goes on from SNQJ01S0049690.1 coordinate 160,530, forward strand.
ACTTCCCGGAGTCATAACTATTGCATACAATCTCCGTTTGGGGTTTACAATAGCTCGTTGGAAAGATCTATCCGGGGCCTACAAATATCAAGAAAAAATAGCATCGTAGATGCAATTTTTCGAGAGCAACATACCCAAAAAGAACATCGTTTAGGGCCTCAAAATGGCCCCGAAAGTTCAGGACCCGAAAAAACTGCTAAAAATAGTAAATTACCAGAAATGCCAAAAAAATATTTTGAGCCAGATGGAAAGGTGGGCGGCCACCGATACCCATATGGATCATTCCTCCCCCCTTAAGAAGCAATGGTCCCCATTGTGTCAAGTGTCGGGATAAGATGGGAGAATTTCAGCTAAATTTGGCTCCGGGTGAGCCACTTACCCTGATGCAGGAACTCCCCAACCTTCATGACTCGATAGAGCTGGACACGTTGCTGGCGAGTGCCCTTGACCTGTGACTCCATGATCCGATCAACTGTTGCCTTCTCCAAATAATCAGGGTTGAGTTCTGTTGGTGCCAACTGCTCGACCACTTCTGAGGTGTCCAACAATGGTGGAAAATAGGGGCGAAGGAGCTCAACATTGAATACAGGGTGCAAGCCAAGAAATGGAGGGATGCTTAATTCAAAAGCATTATCCCCGATAGCCTTGGTGATARTATATGGCCCATAACGAAGTGGGCGTAGCTTGCGATGAGGCCTTGTGAGTCTTTCTTTCTGCAAATGCAACCAAACCTTATCACCCACCTGGTATGTGTGTGGCACCCGATGTTGGTCATGACGCTGCTTGTACTTGGCATTGGCTTTTTCCAGAATGTCATGGACTTGTTGGCGAATGTGTTGGATCCGTTCCACAAATTTAGTGGCTTTCTCAACCTCAATCTGAGCCCGACAAGATGTTGCCTGTGTGGAGGCAATGGGCAGAGCTACATCGATGGGGGCCAATGGTTGAAACCCCATGCATGCCTGAAAAGGGCTATGACCGGTAGAGCTGTGAAGGGCTATGTTGTAGCTATGTTCAACATACGGAAGGTTCTCGTCCCATGTGCAGGGGTGTTTAGAATTATACATCTGCAGGATATGCACAATCATGTGATTCACTACTTCTGTCTGCCCATCAGTTTGGGGATGGAAGGCTATCGACTGTGTGAGCTTGGTATCCATAAGTGACCAGAGGCTAGACCAAAATGTGCTGAGGAACCTACTGTCACGATCTAAAATGATAGTATGGGGTAGCCCGAAATGTACCCAGACGCGTTCAAAGAAGAGCTTAGCAGTGGCTTTGGCAGAGATACTTTTCTTGCAGGCGGACAGAATGGCCAATTTAGAGAATTGATCCACAACCACAAACACACAGTCATTCCCATGCTTGGTTGGAGGCAACCCTGACATGTAATCCATGGAGATAGATTCCCAAGGCCCATTGGGAATAGGAATAGGGGTATACAACCCTTACTTCTTAATGGATGGTTTGGCGATGGCGCAGGCAGTGCAGGATCTGATATACTTTCTGACATCTTGTCAGAGCTTTGTCCAATAAAAATACTTCTGCAACACTGCTATTGTCTTTTCGGTGCCAAAGTGCCCTGTGACCTGACTGTAATGTGCTTCCCAGATCAGCTTCATGCGCTCGCTCGAAGGAACACAGAGGTGGCCTAGGTGGCATAATAGTCCATCCCGGAGATGAAAATCAGTCACTGGAGTGTCTGCACAAACTGCTCAATAGGTGGCTAAAAAGTCAGGATCGCTGTCATATAAGTGAGACCACCCAGAGGTTTCATGGCCACAAGAGTTAAGCACTGTGGTGAGTGCGGTCACAGGCGGTCGACTGAGGCAATCAGCGACATGGTTGGTGTTGCCCTTCTTATATTTTATGTTCAGGTGAAATTGCTGCAGGTATGTGGACCACTTTTGGTGGCGGTCATTTTGCAATTTCCCTTGTGTTTGCATAAACTGCAAGGGCTTGTGGTCAGTGTGAATAACTGTCTCTTTGCCTAAGATGTAATGCTTCCATTGTCGGCAAGATTGGACAATGGAGTACATTTCCTTTTCATAGGTGGGGTACTTTCGAACTGTATCTAAAAGTGTCTCACTGTGATATGCCACTGGATGGCCATGCTGAGTGAGGACTACGCCAACAACATAATCTGAAGCATCTGTCCCAATTTCAAAAGGTTGTTGCAGATCCGGGAGAGTAAGGATGGGTGATGAACATAAGCATTGCTTAAGTTCCTCAAATGCTTGTTGCTGAGTAGGGGTCCAAAATAATTTGGCTTTAGCCCCACCTTTGGTCACATTGCTAAGGGCCCAAGCAATGTTAGAGAACCCCAACACAAACCAGCGATAAAAGTTGGCCAACCCTAGGAAGATGCGGAGCTCTGTAATGGTCCTTGGGATCAGCCAGTCGTGAATGACTTGGATCTTGGCCAGATCCACATGCACACCTTGTTCATTCATAATGTATCCCAAATACTAAATTTCCTTCATCCCAAATGAGCATTTTTCGAGATTGGCATATAACTTGTGCTGCCGTAGGGTGCGAAGGACTTCCTCAATATGTTGTAACTGGTCTTCCCACATTCTGCTGAAGATGAGGATATCATCAAGATAGATGACCACAAAAGAATTGGTGAATGGTCACAGTATATCATCCATCATCCTCATGAAGGTTGCCAGAGCGTTAGTTAAGCTGAAAGGCATGACCAACCACTCGAAAAGGCCTTCCCGAGACTTGAAGGCAGTCTTCCAGACATCAGTCGCCTCAATTGGGACCTGGTGATAACTAGAATTCAGATCAATCTTGCTGAAATAATTGGCGCCCTTTAGTTGATCAAGGAGATCATCGATCTGGGGGATAGGATACCGATTCCGGACTGTGATTTTGTTTAAAGCTTTGTAATCAATACAGAGTCGCCAAGTCCCGTCCTTTTTCTGTACTAGCACAATCGGGTTCCTGCAAGGTGAGGAGCTTGGTCGAATATGCCCCTTTTGGAGTAATTCGTCGATCTGGCGCTTGATCTCTTCGTTTTCCATGAGGGAACGTCTTTAAACTGGCTCGTTCAGCACAGGTGCCCTGGGTATCAAGTCAATGGAATGCTTGACCTGACAATGGATCGGCACTCCGACAGGGGAAGTGAAGATGTCCTGGTGATTCCATGATCTTGTCTACTTGTCAGTGTTGTGCAGAGTGACCCTGTGTAGAGGCGGTAGATGTGGCTGCGGTCTTTCGTTTCCTTTCTGGATGAATCATCAGGAGGATGAATTTTCCGGTCTGGAAAATCACCTTCTTGCACTGCTTAGTTGTGATGAGAGAGACTG
>SNQJ01S0049691.1:10471-34290 GCA_010110895.2 Picea sitchensis
ATAATTGTTACTAACAGCTGAAATGTTGTTAACTCGTGAAGTTGAGGACATTTTAGGGAGGTGTTAGACATTGCAACAGGAAAGTTGCAAGTCAAGTAGTCACATGAACATTGACTACAAGAAATTTTCTTGTTCAGAAAAAGAAGTAATGAACTTATAGATATTACTATGAACATGCATATGCATAGAATGGCTAGTCATTCTAGTTTATTAAATTGTTGGGTAATTGTGATTGAATTGCTAGGTGCAGGAAATTCTAAGATCACTGCATGATATTTTGTACATATTGCAATTGAAATATGATGTACAACAAACACTGACAATTTGTTGGTTGTATGCAAGATGAAGCATTACAGGAAAAATAGTATGTAGTTTGGTGCCTGTGGAAAAACCACAAGGATGGTTGCATTCATAATATGGCAACAACCAAGATGAATTATGAAATATAATTTCATGTTTTGGGGAAAAAGTTGAATTCCCTTTTGAACTAATTGGAGTTCCTAAATGAATTCTTTTATGTTTTCTCATGATAACTACATGTGGGTGATGTAGATGAGATGATGTTGATTAAAGTTAGAATGTTGACTACAAAGAGTAGCTCAGGGAAGATGTTGATTGGAAATATCTGAGGGTGGTTGGAACTTTGGGAGTCACGGTGCTCTAAGACTTCCAGTCCAGCCTGTTGTTGAAGCCCAAGGAAAGGGAGGTGTAATAGCCGATGGACTGTCTGACAGTGAAGGTGTACACTCTTGGGGTGAGACAGGCATGTGGGGAATGAGAGACTGTTGGTTGTATTGATGTTGAGGTTTGGTACCTTGGCCTAGACCATGTTGATATGGAATTCCTCTCAATCAAAAGATAAGTATCAATTATTTATTCATTGTATGCTATGTATCTCATAATTCAGATACAGGTTATAATGTTATTAGAATTGCCTGTATATATATTGCATGTATGTTCTAATGTGGCTTTTGAATGAATAGGTGTGCGAGCAAAGTGTTTACATCTGTGGAGTCATAGAAATGTTGATAGTTTATCAATGGATGGAACATCATGGATCTACAGCCATTCGGTGTTTTCAATGAGGTTTAATTGAAGCATGTAACAAGGAACAATAAGTTGAATGCTCTCCTGAAGAAACTCTATGGAATAGAGCAATTGAGTTTCAACTACAGTATGAATACCAGAATTGGTACTTGAAAGTAAAGCATGAGGTGGATAATGGGATTCCAATAGCTAAAGCTTGTAGCTTTTGAAGAATTTTTGAATTATATATGTGTAAACAAGTTGCACTGAGGACAATGCAAAAATAAGGGGAGGAGATTGTAATATCCCTCGGTAGAGCCCCAGTTGTAATTATGAATTGAAACATATTTGATAGGTTGGTGAGCCGAGTTATAATAAGCTAGGAGGCTTATGCAGTGATTAGGCTAGAGATCCTAGGATGCTAAGGCCGGGAGCCTATTTTGTATATGTAATTATGCAAAATCATTAATAAAAATATACACATCGTTCCGTGTAGACTGACCACGAAGAAATCCTGATGGGGGACTAAGCTTCCACAAGGTTGGGCAAGGGAGGGGACTAAGTGTTTGGGCCTAGGGGCTAAGCTAGGGAGCTTACCTCTAAAGGAATAATAATTCAATATTAATTCCTGGAGGCTAAGGTGGACATATTGAGTGTTGTCCTAAGTTCCTGGAAAGGGAACGTATGCTAAGTGGAGTGCATGCAGCTCCAGGGAGATAGGTGTCGACCTAGGTTCATGTAGTTAAAAAACAAGAGTCAAACCATGGAAGGGGTTCACTCCCCATTCTGGCAGCCTCCACCTGAACTCGTTGGCCTGGGACGTCGACCTCTGGTTACCTACATCCGGTACGCACCGTTGAGAATATTGCTCATGGGAAGGGGGTTCGCAGGTCATTTTGCCATCATCCGCCTGAGTTCATTCTGTCATTCTACCATCCTATACATGAACCCGTTCTTGCCTCTACGTCTGACCTCTGCATACCCACACGCATCTATGAGACTAGAACAGGGAAGTCGTCCTGTGTTGTTTCCTGTGAAGCTCAACGCAATTCTAGTCACCTAAGCCGTATTGTGACTTAGCGTTAGGTTGTTTCCTCTTCGGGTGTCCATTCCCGTTTTCCCTGTTGTCGTTGTTGTTGATGTTGTTTTTGTTTTTGTTGTTTCTATCAACCGTACCCAGCTGTAGCTGAGTCGAAGACTGGTTATCAAACCTATGAGCATCTCTCCCAGGTGAGAGAGTTTGTTGGGAAGTGAGTTCTCCTAGAAGGGAGTCCCGTAGCAGCCACATTACTCTGAGACTTCTGGTCCAGCCTGTTGCTGAAGCCCAAGGTAAGGTAGGTGTACTAGCCGATGGACTTGTATTAGTGAAGGTGTATCCTCCTGGGGTGGAGCAGGTGTGTGGGGAATGAGGGTCTATGTGTTGTGGGCGTAAGTGGCTCCTGGGATAAAAGATCCTTCTTTTTGTTTTGTGCAACTTCCTTTTTGTCCTTGCCAAGCCTATAATTCCCTTGCTCAATGGAGTTTAGTCCCATCTCAGGGGTGACCTACTGCTGAGAGTGATGAGCAGTGTGGTTTAAGGCTAGGAGGTTTGTGGAAGGTCTACACGCAGTTGGTGTATTTACTCCAGCTAAACGATAAGTATCATTGTTGTGCTTAATTATGTATTTTATGCACGTTTGTGCTATTGATTTTTGAATATGATCATGTATTCCATTGCATGAGGATTTATTGTTAATCTTGTTTGAATCTGAACAGATAGCAATAATTTTGTGTTTATTGTGTTATGTGTTTTATTTCAATTAAAATGCATATATATCATATAAGTTTATATTCCGCATGGTATCATTACCCGGTCTGTGGATGGTCGGGGATGTTACACCACCCACCTATTCCAACTGGCTCATTTTGGCAGTTTTTTTTCTAGTTTTCAAGTCCCAAACTTCTGGGGTCGTTTTTGAGGCCCTAAACAATTTGTTTTGGGTATTTGGGGCCCAAGCGACTGCCATACGCACTCAAGTGGGAGAGACAAAAATTGTTCTTCTCGATTAGACCTTTCCAACAGTGTATCGAGCACCCCAAACAAAGATTGTATGCAAACGTTACGCCCCCGAGAAGTTGACATATCAACTACCCCCATCGGGGCCCACAAACCTTTTGGATTTTCATCTTCTAGGGTTATGGTTTTGGATTTTCCTGATGTTAAAAAGGCCTTTGGAGCCTCATTGTAACAATCATATTCTTGTGAATTCAAGTAGCAGACACATCTCTTCTCAAAGATAAGCTACCACCATTCTAGCAAGTCTTTCACTCTGTATTTTTACAGTCTTTGTACATTTTCTCTCATTAATACAAAATTGTGTATTATTGTATCTTTGTGTTTATGGTTGCATCTCTAATACATTTATGTTATATTATTAGATATCCGAGATATCTATGTACATTTATTTATTATATCTCCACTCTCATTCCGTGCTTAAAATAATCTGGATCACTACTACCATCGTGCTCCTTAGAACATATGAGCCCAATTTCCAATCTAGGAAACCTTCTAACTGCATTCCTTCCATAGACAAATTACTCATTCCTAGTGACTATACTTTCATCTCAAGATAAAAATTATAGATAGCTGCAATCTCATGAATCCTCTCATGACTCATGTCGCCACTTTCATCTTAAGATAATATTCATGGATAATGGCCACCACAACTACCACCTATCTCTAGAAGCCATTTATCTCAAAGACTATCTTCCTTCTCAACAACAACCTTTTCGACTCTGCTTCATGCAATTTTTGTTCTTGGATATCTTCCATCAACTTCAATATCTTTTCATTCAACAACTTCACTCTGACAATTGCTCCCACTCCATCCTCTCCCTTCTAACACTTGGTTTCTGTAGCTCCTAACCTACTCATATTTATAGAGAAATCCTTGGAAGTATTTTGTATCCCTCATCCGAACTACCCTTCATAGACCCTTTCTTCGGCACTACCTCCCACCATTCTTCTTTCAATAATACAAGTTGAAACCACATTCTCCCATATCTTCTTGCTATGATGGTTACATAGGAACACTATCAAGAAACCAATCTTCAAGAGCATGACTAACTCTCACACACTTGTAATAATTTCATCACATAGCTAGAGCTAACTTGATACCCTTGCAATTTCTTCTATCCCAGAGCTAAGCTATGTTATGAAATCACTTGATGCAATGGGAATCCACCCACTTCCCTTTAGAGTACATATGCAATATAACATTCGTTGAGTTGTGCATAACTAGAACCACATTTTCCCTAACGCTTCTTCCCCATTTCTAAATCTCACTGATTTATTGACTTGATCATGCCACAACCCCTAGGATTTTCCATCAACTATCACTATCCATATATGCTTCCTTGTAGCACCAACAAATAGATGTTATAGAAAACCAGTCTCTATTAACCATTCTACAATACAATCACTTGTTGCAACTTTCCTCCTGCTATGAAACACGCCTTCTACTATAACAATCCTATGTTGCAACACACATTCTGCTATCACACTCCTTCTGTTGTAACATACTTGTTGATGTAACACATTTCTGTTGTAACCCACATCTGTTGCAACATGCCTTTTCTACCACACACCATCTGTTTCAACATGCCTCTACTGCAACACACATTTTCTGCCACACACCTTATGTTGCAACACACCTCCTGTTGTGACACACCTTTGCTACAACACATATTTGTTGCAACATGTCTTTTGTTGTGACACACCTCTGTCACAATACACATCCTACTACAACATGTCTTATGTTGTTACACATCTCTATTGCAACACATCTCATGCTACAACATGTCTTCTACTGTGACACACCTCTGTTATAACACAAAACCCATGTTGGTGTCATACATTATACAACAACTTTTATTCACAACCCTCTGTGTTACCTTCAATGTAGAATCGCCATTTGATTGTGTAACACAATTCTGAATCAAATGGTTAGCTTATAAACCAAGGAACATCCTCAAACGCAAACCTCTCAAATCTACGGTACACATACATACACTTTTGTGATCAAACAAAACTCTCTTTGTGCTCAGAATTATATTAAGCAACAAAACTCCTTCTCCAGGACATCTTACACTAATCTCTCACAACAATACTATACCCTTCGCAATGCAACCAAGGGCTAGTTCCCAAATCCAGGGATCCTTCTACATTTGCAGAGAGTCATCCAGCCCATACAACCTTTCCAATGACTCCACACCCACCTGTAGGTTATCACCAATCCACATACGACCTTTTACAGACTCATACCCCCTGCACAAAAAGATCACATGGAACTATTCTCTACTGGGATTTACTCATTCAAGTAATGGAATTTAACTTGCATCTATTCATATCAATAACGCAACAAACAACATCATACAAGATTCCATTCATATTCACACACATAAATATTAAATCTATAAAACACAAAATCTTTTATTCATTCATACACGGTATAATACACTAGTTGCATGGTTGCACATGTGCTTACAATCTCTGTTGGGTTGTCAAGACAAAGTCCATGGCAACCTCAACCACTTCTCTCTCTCATTTTCTCGTGCAACTTGTTGTCTTGCCGCCTCCTCTTTCCTCCCCTGCGAGCTCTTTGATGTTGTTTTTTATTCCTTCAGAAAACGTTCGCTTCAATTTGTGAGTGGACTCCTCACTCCCTTTCATCTTCCAGCTTTAGATTCGTCCTTTCTTCAATGAATCTTCACACACACAACCTTCCAGTTTCCACATATGGTTATGCACTCTTCATCAATCTGTCATTTCCTTCTGTAACATTTTGTGTTCTCCTTCCACACACTTGTCTTCTACTCATTCTGTAGAAATGTGTGTCCATATTGTAACAACGCTCCCTCTATGCACGGTCACACTCTGCAACATTCATTTGATCTGCAACATTGTTGTTACTCCCCGCAGTCTGTCACATTTTGTTATTATTTCCTACAACACTTAGTCATTTTTGTAATAGCTAGGTCACGTACCACAGTCACCTTCTCCGTGTCATTCCCCGGGATGACTGTGATGCTCCTGCATCAATTTCGATTGTTGAGATTGCACAATCCAAGTGCTTTAAAGGTTTTTTAGGGAGTTGAAACTATTTATGCATTCAAAAATGCAATTTAAGAAATGAAAATTGTCATTTCAGTGAGAATTGCATAGTCATATTTCCTTCTCTTATTGTAATTATAAGTGGATTATACCTATAAAACCTAATCATAGAAAAATACTTCTCAAACTAAATAAGTATAAATGAAAGGATAAATCCCTATTGGTATAAAAATTATACAAAACCCTTATTTAAAACTAAGTTACTCATAGAAATTATGTAAACCTTATTACATAAAAGTGATTTTTACAAATAGTAAGATATGATATTTTTTGATAATTAAAATCATCAACTTACATGTTGAAATATGATATTCATTTCACCGAGAATTGTAGTCATATTTCCTTCTCTTATTGTAATGATAGGTGGATTATACCTATAAAACTTAATAATAGAAAAATACTTCTCAAACTAAATAAGTATAAATAAAAGTATAAATCCCTATTGATATAAAAAGTATACAAAACCCTTACTTAAAACTAAATTACTCATAAAAATTATGTAAACCTTATTCCATAAAAGTAATTTTTACAAATATTAACATAGGATATTTCTTTATAATTAAAATCATCAACTTACATGTTGAAATATGATATTCTTTTTTATGATTAAAAGAGTAATACAAAATCATAAACTTGTATGTAAAATAACTGTATATAAAAAAAATCTAATAACTAAGAAAAATGTTGTGGGTAGAGGTTAAAGGCCCACTACATAGTAGCATCTACTAGGAGTAAAAATGTGCTCTTTTACCCACCACTAACAACTTATTTCAAGTAGGGTGATTTTCCTTGAATAACAATAATAAATCAACCCCTATTCCCTAATAGCAACAAATAATAAGTGTCTCCATTACTAATTGACATAATGACTTATAATAAGTTTTCCTATTTAATTAAAAAAACCTACTATTATAAAATATATTTTCCATCTTACTTTATATTGATTATAGAAAATGAGACCATATTTTTTCCATCTTATCTTCTATGGATTAGATTATATTGTAATTAAAAAAATCTACTATTATAAAATATATTTTCCATCTTATTCTATATTGATTATAAGTACCATATATTTTCCATTTTATCCTAAATATCTTTTCCATCTTATCTTAAATAACTTTCCCATCTTATCCCAAATATCTTTTCCATCTTATCCTATATTGATTATGAAGAGTAATAGGTATAAAGTTTTAATACATATACTTCAAATGTAATGGGATTTTTCATTTACTGATATTATAATAAGTTTTCTATTATTTGGAACTAAAGATTTTCAAGGATACATACTTATATATATTTATATATTTCATTTACTGATATTATAATAAGTTTCATATTATTTTGGAACAGATTTTTAAGGATACATACTTATTTTATATATATATAGTATTTGAGTATTGTTTTTGGAATTAAAGATTTTCAAGGATATATATGCCTGGTTTACATTTGAGTATTGCCTTGAACTAAAAAGAATTTCAAAAATATGATTGCCTTGTGCAATCGTGAATGTCATCGGTGTGAAGGTAACTGTAATTGTATGTATATATGTCATTACTTGTTTGTCCATTTTTGAACACTATCAGATTTTCTATGTAGTGGGAATTGGATTTTGATTCTCCCATGGGCCAAATTGATGTGAATATATTTACGAAATCAGTGAAATGACAAATGGTCATCGTCATTATTAATGAATATTGTTAGTGGAACTTTTTCTGTGTTTATTTGATAACAAGTTATAAATTTGACACTTCATAAAAATGATCAAACCATCGGGATTTGACAACATAATTGGTAAGATGATCGAGACGTGTATAGCTAGATAGACAATCTGAACAAAATATGGAGCGAAATCTTCAGGTTAGAGCAGGATCTCCCAAAATAAAGAATGAATATGAAAACAAGTACTCACATGCAATCTCTCCCACTATATTTGTTCATGTCACGCATCACAATAAATTTCATAAGGGTTTCCAAGCGTACAATGGATTGAGCACCACTCAGCGTAGATACACGAGTTCCTTTCGGAATGGAAGAACCACAAGACAATAACTTGGTTCTTGGATTTCTATATAAGCTTTCTATCAAGTTTCTATTTCTTCATCCCTAGCAAAGGTGTGCCCAGGCAGGCAATTATAGGTTCAGCAAATATGCAACAAGCTCTCCCTCTTGCCCAGAAAATGAACTCACAAGCTTCCTCTATCTGTGAATTTGATCCTTCCATCAACAATATCCTGGCCAAGTTTGTCAAATCAGCCCATTAATAATAATAAATATAAGGGTAATTTCTCCATACTATAATACATCTAGTATAAATAACTCATAATAATAACTGTAAGGGTAATTTCTCCATATTATAATACAGTTAGTATGGTGACTGAATTGTGATGCATTCACTGTGATGAACTTCAATGTAGTAATTTCTCCATATTATAATGCAGCTAGTATGGTGACTGAATTGTGATGCATTGATTATGATGAACGTCAATGCAGTAAATGTGATCATATGGATTTTAATTTACTGTTGCCACTATCATAGAAGTGGGTTAAATAATGAAGATGAATATTAGACTTCTAATTGCTTGTCATAATCATAATCACTTTAGTTTCACCTTTTCATCTGAAACCTCGGCTTACCATATCCTCTACAGTCTCATTCTTCCCATAGTGTTCTTCTTCAGCCTTGCTAATGGCACTTTCTTTGAAATGGTCAAAATTTAAAAAAAAACAATGAAAAAAATTATGGTAAAATTGGCTTATAATAGTAGAATAGAAATTAGCATTTATGAATTTTCATAAAACTAAAAATGAAAGGGATACAAAACACAAAGATATTCATCAAATTTCTATTTAACTGGGAGGAAGGTAGATGTGATGTGAAATTTAGAGAACATAGAGAATAGAGGATGATGAATGTGAAAGCTAGAAAATAATAGTGTTCAATTTTTTGGAGTTTTTATGGGCATATTTTAGGATAATTTTTTATTGAAATTTGATGAAAAATTGTTGGAACTTCATATTCGAGTGATTAAATCTGTGTAACTTCAATGTCCCAACATTTTTCAAGATACTGAATTCATTTATGTATTTAAAAATACAATTTAAATAACAAAAAATTCAAAAAATAAAATAACTGGATTGCAGGAAAATATCCTTGAAAAAGGGTTCAATTATGAAGAGGAAAGTGGGGTCGCTTATACAGACTTTTGCACCCCAACTTTTTCTCCGACCACCTTTTTTTTTTCCTTCACAAGTGCGCATACGGTGCTCGTCAGCATATATACACAATAGTGTTCGTCGAGTCAGCCAGTACGTGATCATCCGCATATATACACAATAGCGTTCATGATCACAGATATATATACACAAGTTGTACTGTTTACCGCGTCAGCCAGGTCGTGATCGTCACCCATATATATAGACACGTTGTTACTCGAATTAGTAAAAAACAACGAGACCAGAACGTTGCCAAAGACTTTGCTTTGCTGTGTTCGGAAATAAGTAGAGGCGATTGCCAAAGACGTGGCTGCTTTGTTTTTTTCGATGAAGAATACGTACAGAATAAGAAATAAAGTTGTCCCGCACTACGCTAGATTTCACCACATATTACCTTTCACCACCTTTTCTATCACGTACTTTATTCCTTTATTAATTTATTGGCAATCTGTCCTTTGCAAATTATTCATGAACCTGTCATGTCACACAATTTAGTGGCGGACCTTTCCCATCACATAAGTCCTTCCTTCTATTCCATGGATATGTTATTTTATGCATTTATTAATAATCACTATTCTTTGAAAACCTTACAAAAGGATCAACCTAAAGGCAATAGTATTTAGTGTAACTTCCACATCACACAAGTTCTAAAATCGAGCGTGCACCCTTTTGTGTCTTATGCACACTCCCTATAAGGGAGCCTCGGACTTGCACATGGGGAACATTATGTCCAGTGCACACAACATAATATTTTATGAGTCCCACCATGAATCAAAGTCATGTATAGATCATTTATCTTCTAAAAAGTCAAATTGTTGTTTAATAAAATGAATAGTTATAGGTTGAATTTTCTATGAAATGATGAGTTTTTTTTAGGGACATTTGCTTGAAATTCGATGAGAAATTGTTAGATTTGTAGATTTGAGTGATTAGTTATGTATAATTTGAGTGCCCATTAGTTTTTAGCATGTTGAATCCATTTGTGCATTCATAAATGGATTTTGAACAACAAAAAATAGTGATTCGTATAAACTTATATCATTGGATTCCCACGAAAAAAAACATTTTGTAGAACTAAACAATGCTAAATGAATAGATTGAATTCCATTAAATAATTGATCATGCTCATTATAAATAAGATAGAATGGAGGTTAGAAGAGATTGGCCAATTTAGATGTGTGTTTATTGCTATCTTGTTTAAGAGATTTTGCCTTGAAAGAGATATAGTTGTAAGATTTTACTTTGCACTTAACAAATAGAGATTGTTAATATTATGTTAATTTTGAAAGAAATATGATTATAAGCTTTTACTTTGCACTTAACAAATAGAGATTGTTCATATTATATTAATTCCTTACTTGTGTGTAATTGTGTTTGCATTTGTTCAAATCACGATAAGTTGTTACATCATTGGCAGTGTATCCCCAAATTTATATCAACACGTTTTTCCATTGTGTTCCACTGCCTTGAAAATCTTATGTCAATCTAAATATTTTAACATATCAAAACTAAATTTAATTAGTATCAAAACTTGAACCCTTCTTCTATATATTTCCCATTTAAAAATCTTTAACTTTTTTACATTGTGTTTCATTAGCTTGAAAATCTTATTTCAATCTAGATATGTTCAACATATCAAATTTTTGAGGTAACATTATCATCCCCTCAAACTATCTTCATGCACATAAAAACATATCAAATAAACTATCTTCATGCACATAAAATTAACAAACCATGGGATATGAAGTGGTTTTTTTTATTTATTTTCATGCACATAAAATTAACAATACCATGGGATATGTAGTGGTTTTTAATTTAATAGATTAGTTATAGAATGTTGTGGAATAAAATTTGTGCAAACAAAGAAAATAAATATACCATTTAACAATAATAGGGGATGTGAAGTGGTTTTTTATTTAATAGATTAGTTATAGAATGTTATGGAATAAAATTTGTGCAAACAAAGAAAAGAAATATATGACTAATTCATAAAATTAACAAGATGTAGAACATCTCCATCTTAACACATTATTTGCAGGAAGAAATTTTTACAAACATTAAAATTTATAATAAAAATGTTCAATTAGGAAATAAGTATTATATATTACAAGTACTAATGAATTTGGCATTTATATGTCTAACCTTTCACTTAAATACATGTACAAAATGGTAAATACATGTACAAAATGGTATATATTACAAGCACTAATGAATTTGGCATTTATATGTCTAATGAATTTGGCATTTATATGTCTAACCTTTCACTTAAATACATGTACAAAATGGTATATATTACGAGCACTAATTAATTTGACATTTATATGTCTAACCTTTCACTTAAAGTTAAAGTTGTGTATTAAGTGATGTACATTTTTATAATTGCATTTAAGTCCAATGTCATAGTTTCTATATTCAATGCTTATTATATTTATTTAATTTATATTTATTTAATGAATTTGGCATTTGTATGTCTAACCTTTCACTTAAATACATGTACAAAATGGTATATATTACGAGCACTAATTAATTTGGCATTTATATGTCTAACCTTTCACTAACCTTTCACTTAAAGTTAAAGTTGTGTATTAAGTGATGTACATTTTTATAATTGCATTTAAGTCCAATGTCATAGTTTCTATATTCAATGCTTATTATATTTATTTAATTTATATTTATTTAATGAATTTGGCATTTGTATGTCTAACCTTTCACTTAAATACATGTACAAAATGGTATATATTACGAGCACTAATTAATTTGGCATTTATATGTCTAACCTTTCACTAACCTTTCACTTAAAGTTAAAGTTGTGTATTAAGTGATGTACATTTTTATAATTACATTTAAGTCCAATGTCATAGTTTCTATATTCAATGCTTATTATATTTATTTAATATATGATGTTATTATTATATACTTGTAATGAAATACGACAACTAATGAAGAAATAGTACTTAGTTGTACAAGTGAATTTGGTATGAAGAAATAATAGTTGTACAAATGAAATGGAATGTATGATTTACTTTGACATGATGTCCTAATCTTGGTTTTAATACCAATGTTATATTTATTTAATATATGATGTTATTATTATATACTTGTAATGAAATACGACAACTAATGAAGAAATAGTACTTAGTTGTACAAGTGAATTTGGTACGAAGAAATAATAGTTGTACAAATGAAATGGAATGTATGATTTACTTTGACATGATGTCCTAATCTTGGTTTTAATACCAATGTTATAAATATTGAAGTTTATAAGGCAAATGTTCCAATAAGAAGTAAAGAAATATATGTATAAATGATTATTGAGTATAAGTATGAATGATTTTTCCATTTATATTCCTCATGGTGACCTTTCATGTAAAGTTGTATATCGTTATGCAATGTACCTTTTAAAACTTACATCTATGTCTAATATCTTAGGTTTAGTATATTCTATATTTATTATATTTTTTTAATCTAGGATGTTATTTTATAATTTTAAAACTTACAGCTATGTCTAATATCTTAAATTAAGTATAGTCTATATTTATTATATGTTTTTAATCTAGAATGTTAATTTATATACATAATAGCAATCCATTCATAGTTAAGGTAAACATTGAAATCAAATTGTTCAAAGGAGATATTGATACTAAATTTCTAGATAAATGGTTACAGCAATGGGAATCATACTCCATTGTAAATTAATTTTCTAATTCAAAAGAAAAGATTGCATTTGTTACTCTCAAATTTTCCCCAAATGCATTCTTATGGTGGAAATATTTCACCAAGTAGAGAGAATAATAAGAAAAATACAAGCACATTGGAACAAGTTAAGATAATTATAAAAGAGAATTTGTGTCTCATGGGAAACCTTGATGATGAATACATACAATGGTATAGATGTCAATTTTCACATGAAACTCTACGTAACTAATTTCAGATCTGAAAATTGCTTCTTAGTGATGTAACAGTCAAACCCTAGATGTTATCACTGAACAACTTTACACTGAAATTATTGACTGAAAACATATGCAGTGGAAACACAAAGATCAAAGATGAATTATTAATACACATGAAACACAATTTCAGTCATGCAAGCTTGTTATCATCATAAATCCTAAGGGAAAATCCAACCCTCCCAAACAATACAATATCACCAAAATCTGAGGACAATTCCTCCAAAGTCACCAAAACAAAGAACAACCTTGTTCTCCAATAACCATACAAATCATAAGAGCACACCTCAAAAATATCTGGAAAACTCCTTTGCACACAAATCTGCTATAGACCACTTGTACAACCTATCAACGTCCCTATCAGCCTGTACGGATCTGTACCTGCCCAGAAAATCAGATACATGATTCACCAACTGGAAACCCACAAACATACGTTGTTTGCTCCACTACAAATAGTGTATACCCTATACATGATTTGTCCTTCTGCAACCCACATATATGTGTTCTTCATCTCGTGCAAATTGTGTATGGTACGAAAAATCCGCTCACACGTATGACCTTCTTCATTCCTCTCTCTTGGGCCAGAATTGCCACCTTACAAACTTCCCCTTTATTAAGATCACCAATCCTCCTCGCACAAGTTCAGACTCACTTATACTAGCTCCATCATGTCTCCACACACTCTACATGATATCTAATGATCCAGGAGGCTAAGGATATGATCCAGGATTCCCATAAATGTTTCAGGAGATTCAAAATGGGCCAAGAGGACAAAAAAGGGTCAAAAATCAAATTTCTCGGAATCTAGTCAAACTAGTTCCAAGTCGAAGACCTTGTTGCAATATTTCCAACGGCATAAGAGGCTCGTCAAGTGGAGCTAGAACGAAGAAGATATGGTCAGTCAAATTTGTGATCAACCATTTCAAATTCAATAGGGTGCCATCACCATCCGTACAGCTAATCGTATAGGGTGACGTTAGCATGCCATGTGGCACCACTAGGTGCTAACACGTGGCAGTTAGACTTCGCATTTTTGGAGTGCAATTGGGCCAATTGGCAAGTGCCACATGGCACCCCCAAGTGATGCCATGTGGCACCACCCAAGAGCTGCCACGTGGCAACTCGATAGGACAAAAAGTGGTAGTGCCACTGGGCAAGTGATTGGGAAAGACTCAGTGTATCAGTGGCCGCCACGTGCACCACACACAGAGCGACAAGTGTTAATGGCGTGGCTGCAGGGCAGACAGATGTGTGGCAATGAGTTGGTAGGTGTGTCATCATTGATTGGAGAACATGCAGTGTATGGAAGGGTGCCACATGGAACCCCAAAAATTCCCAAGGCGAGCTGGGAAAAAACAAATTAAAATTAAAACTCTGCCAACCGTCTGGCCAAACGAACACATTGTAATATTCGCCCCGAATTTTGGCTTTTAAACCAAGGCTATTCTAGAGCTCGGGGGAGAATACATGCGCGCACCTAGGCTGTACAATGGCATGGAGAATGAGGTAGAAGTATTGTGTAATGGTTGTAGGTACACACACACATTACAAAGCGAAGAGCCAAGGAAGCCCTGGGATGGAAAGTGTCCATTTTTTACATGTAAATAATCGATTTTGCACGTTTTCTCACCGCAGTCACAACATTGAGATCCATTTCTGCATGAGAGCTTCAATTCAACATGCTTATTTCAGAAAATCCCAATGTAAGCATGGTCTTTATGATGTTATTTTATTTATGAGATGTTGCAACAATTGTATGCTTTCTCTAGGTTTCAAATAGCATGGAGAGATGCAACATGGCAGCAAAACCCATTTTAATGCAGGAAACCTCATCTCTTCACCCTTGCCCATAAATAGAGGTTGTTCAGTGTGGGAGAGAAAATTTTGGCACTTGGTTGGAAGGTAGCGAACACTGCAGTCAAAAGTATTGAAATCTTGAGACATATGTGATGATTGTGTTTGTGTTGGGATCTGATCAGCAAATCCAAATATGATCACGAATTCATATTGAAGGGAGTATTCATTCTTCTTCCACAAGTTTGTGAGAGTGTTTACCCATGGATGGTCCATGGAGAGTGCCTCATGTTGAAGAGATATTTTTCCACACCTTATGAGAAACCGTTCTTTATACATAAGAACACCTTCTTCGATGTTGTCACTGGGAGTGGGACTGTATCCCTTGTAGTTGTAAAGGAGAAGCATATTTTTAAAGAGGAGACTAAAGTGGCTAAGTGGTTGAGAGAAGCTTGGAGACATAGCCCATCTAGGGTGAACTTCGTTATCACGCGGTGGCTTCTTGTCTCTTTTATGTGATTGCTTATCTTTCGATGTTCTTGTTCATTTCATATTCATGATGCTTTCCTTTATTTCCACAAATTAAGTATCGGTAGCTTCAAGTGATGATATATGAGATGTAATAAGTTGATTATCCAAGTTTTGATTCAATTTGGATTCAAGCCTATAAAAAATTAAATGTCATCATTTTAAGAAATCAAATCAATTAAAACGATCTCAAAATTGACCCTTGAAGGAGTGACATAAGACTAAAGAAGAATTGGCAACAGTATCACCCCGAGCTTCGATCAAGTGGTATCAAAGCAAGAATTGACAAAGATTGCAGGTATTGAAGATGGAGAGAACACCAAAGCAGGCGTGATTTGATGAACTACAACAGATCAACCAAAGCCTTCAAATAGATAATGTTGGCTTGAAGAAATTGCTACAAGTTGCAGAAGAGGAAAATAAAATGTTTCGGCTGCAGCTACAAGATATGAAGGTGCAAGTTGGAGAAGACTCCACGTCAGGGGCAGTAAAGAGGCCATCTTGTGGCCATGGTGGATATACTAGTTATGGATCTGATCATTACAATGTTGTTGGTTGTGTCTATTGTCAGATGATAGAGGATGTGATCCAGGCACCAGGGAACCAAGGAGGTTTCTTGGAAGCCTCATCTACCGCTCCTTCCCACCAGAAGGAACAATCGGGCACAGTTCGGGAAGAAGACCGAGTGTCCCAGACTGGAAAGGAGGTAAATAATCCATGTTTAGTTAATTTCTTCATTGATGATGATATATTTTTTGGAGTCTATGAATAACATATTATAGACATCAGCTTAAAGTTAATGAAGAATATGGGGTATAAAGGCGGAGGCCTTGGAGCCAACAACCAAGGCATTGTGGATCCCATCGAGGTGGTGGAATGGCCTCAATATACCAGGCTAGGTTATGTTTGATAAGAGGTTGGAGAATGCTCCAAAACCAAAGAGGAAGAAAACTCCAAGACCCCATAAGCCAGTGAATCTTCAAGTGACAGAACCGAATAAGTGTAGGCTGAGAGCACATCATCTCAAGATCGTGATTTCGAGACATCTCCAAAGGGAGATGAGCATCAAAAAGGAAGTTATAAGGAAATCCCTCCTCGCCAGTCTAGAACCTGAGACAACCCATCAAGGTATAAAAAGTCTCAGTGTTTTAATGTTCCATTTTATTATAAACACATTGATAATGTAAAACAAATCTTATGGCATAAGAAACCATGCAACACTGGAAAACCATGTTGTTTTCCAGTGTTGGAAAAGAAAATATTTGTATAGAAAATTTATGGCGACCATAAAAGATACAAGACTTGAAGACCCTTATCCACATGAGGAGAAAAGGAAGGGAAAGAGAACCTTGAAGAGGAAAGACAATTGCAACCATTGCGACAGATATGGAGACCATGAAGCCACCTATTGGAGCCTCCATCCATAGCTACGTCCCAAGAAGGAAAATAAGGTTAGGAAAACACCTCTGAAGGAACCATCCAGTGAAGCAGCTCAACAAGGAATCCAACTACCGAAAGAAAGCTAGCTATTGGAAGAAGGCCATTTTTAGGAAAAGAGACAACTCGAGGAGAAGGACACATTCGTCTTAATGACTGAAAAGATGGAAAAATTCTTTGAGTTAGTTGATAATGGCCATTATTGTAAATCACTTGTTGCTTATAAGACCCCATAGAAAGGAACTTTTTAAAAAGTGATGAATTGTATAACATCACTTATTTATGCAACATAGTGATAGTTTAGGCCTTGTGAGGTAGCTTTGGGTTTGGGATTCCATTATAAGTCTAAGAGACATTTTTTAATCTCATAATGTAAGACTTTTGGGGTCCAAAATTCCTTTCAGTGGGAAGGTATGATCCAAGAGGTTGAGGATATGATCCAGGAAGCCCATAAATGTTTCGGGAGATTCAGAATGGTCTAAGAGGATGGAAAAGGGTCAAAAATAAAAGTTCTCACAATCTAGTCAAATGAGCGCCAATTCAAAGAGCTCATCACAAGATTTCCAACGGTGTAAGAATCTCGTCAAATGGAGCTAGAACGCAGAAGATATGGCTGGTCAAAGTTGCGGTCAACCAAGTCAAAGGCAACAGGGTGACATCAGCGTCTGTACAACTGACCATACAAAGTGACATCAACATCTATACTTATGAAGTAATCATCTGTACTGATGATGCCAGCATGCCACATGGCACCTCCAGGTGTTGACACATGGAAGTCGGATTTGGCATTTTTTGAGGCCATTTGGGCTAATTGGCAAGTGCCATGTGGCACCCCTAGGTGATGCCATGTGGCACCACCCAGGAGTCGTCATGTGGCAGGATGATAGGATGACAAGTGGCAGTGCCTATTGGTAGGTGACTGGGCAAGACTCGGCATATCAGTGGACACCACGTGGCCCCATCTAGTGGTTTCCATGTGCCCCACATAGAGAGCGACAAGTGTCAGTGACGTGGCAGCAGGGTAGGCAGACGCATGGAAATGAGTTGGTAGGTGTGTTAGTACTGATTGGAAAACAAGCAGTGTATGGCAGGGTGCCACATGGCCTAATCATGGGGTGCCACATGGCACCTCGAAAATTTCCAAGGCAGGCTAGGAAAAACCAAATTCAAATTAAAAAAAAGGTTGGGTGGGACGGTGACAGCGAATCTAGTAGTGAACAATTGATGGTAGTTGGGTCGGACCGACTGACACTGAATCTAGTAGTCAGATTGGTCAGTGGCTGAACTTGACAGCTCTATTCCATAGTATTTGGACGATCCAAATTATCCGACAAGTATCACCCACTAAATCCAGTAATAGTATCGAGATTCGGGCAGAAAACCCCAACAACGCATTATATGGAGCCCATTCTCGAGGACCATGCATGGGTCTTGTCAATAGTATGGGCGCCTGGAACTATATTTGGCGGTCAGTTTTACAGGAACGCCAACTTTGGCGAGGCTTGAATTATAAATACAATGGATTTTTAATATGTTCGTTGTATCATATATAATTTATAGTGTATGGTTTTAGCAAATACCAAAAGGGGGAGGCCCGCGGGTTTGACCCCAGGACTTCCCCAACCACAAGTCTTAATTAAAAATCTCTCAATGGTTTGGCCAAACGACGACATTGTAAACCCAGGTCATACGATGACATGGAGAACAAGGCAAAAGCATTGTTCAATGACTGTAGGTATAGGAACGCATTACGAGGCGAAGAGCCCAGGAGGCCCTGGGATGGACAATGTCTTCTTTTTATATGTAAATAGTCAATTTTGTACACTTTCTCACCACGGTCACAACAGTGCAATCCATTTCTTCATCAGAGCTTCAGATCAACATGCTTATTTCAGAAAATCCAAATCTAAGCATGGTCTTTATGATGGTATTTTATTTATGAAATGTTGCAACAATTGTATGCTTGCTCCAGGTTTCAAAGAGCAAGGAGAGCTGCAACATGGAAGCAAAACCCATTTTAATGCAGGAAACCTCATCTATTCAACCTTGCATGTAAATCAAGGTTGTTCAGTGTCGGAGAGACAATTTGGCGCTTGGTCGGAAGGTTGCCAATATTGCAGTCAAAAGTATCGAAATCTCAAGACATATGTGATGATTGTGTTTGTCCTTGGATATGATCAACATATCCAAAGATGATCATGGATTCATATTGATGGGAGTCTTCATTCTTCTGCCACTAGTTTGTGAGATTTTTTACCCATGGATGGTCCATGGAGAGTGCCTCATGTTCATGAGATATTTTTCCATACCTTATGAGAAACCATTCTTTATACATAAAAACACCCTCTTCGATGCTATCACTAGGAGTGGGACTACATCCCTTTCAGTTGTAAAGGAGAAGCATTTTTTTAAAGAGGAGAATAAAGTGGCTAAGCGGTTGAGCGAAGCCCGGAGACGTATCCCATCTGGGGTGAACTCCATTATCATGTGGTGACTTATTGTCTCTTTTATGTGATTGCTTATATTTTGATGTGCTTGTTCATTTCATATTCATGATGCTTCCCTTTATTTCCTCAAATTAAGTATTGGAAGATTTAAGTGATGATATATGAGATGTAATAAGTTGATTATCCATGTTTTAATTTGATTTGGATTCAATCGTATAAAAAATTCAATGTCACCTTGTTAAGAAATCAAGTCAATAATAACGATCTCAAAACTGACCCTTCAAGGAGTGACATAAGACCAAAGAAGAATTGGTAAAAATATCACCCCGGGCTCAGATCATGTAATGTCAAAATGACCTCTCTCCTTTATATACAAGTCCTAGGGGTCAACATAGAAGCCCCTCCACAAGTCAACACCAAATTAGGCTTTCCTTATGGGTTTGAAGCCCCAACACAAGCCCACAAATCCCATCATCAAAATCATGAAGCCCCCACTCAAACTCAAGGGGGTTTTCACCAAACCGGAAGTGTGATGTGGTGCCCATAACGATTCCCACATGATCAACACCTAGGTTCCTATGAGAATACATGCCCGAAGTAACAAAAAATCAAGACTCCCTCTTAGAAAGGAAGGTATTCTCACCACACTCCACAAGTGGGAATGCCTCATGATGCTACCAAAGAATCAACACTCCTTCTTAGTGAGGGAGGAATTCCATCCTCCATCATCACCTAAGAAGTAGTTATGTATCATGTACTTGATCCTCTACCATAGTCTCTCTTCAATCCATATGATTAGTTTCTCCCTCTACCACTGAAGAAAATCCTTCCCTCTAGTCCTCTTGACTAGTTGCATCCTTGGTTAGGGAAGTGCATCTTGTTGTCTAGTATGATCCCATCCTAGAAAAATTATTTCTCCTAGAAGCCCCCTGCCTATGACCATCTCAACCAATGACACCTACCTGACAGTCTTGGAATATGCCTCTCTCCCATCTGAACCTGAAGGTTGGCTCCCATTGAGCGATTGTTTCTCCCTTTGATCCTCATGACTCCCTCCAAAGTTAGACTCCCTTTGAGCCTTATGACTCCCTATGAAGTCAAACTCTCTCTGAGTCTTCTGAATCCTTATAAGTCCACACAACCTTTAGAGCTACCTTTTCCCTATCCATTTTCCTCTACACAATCCTGGGAGGCTTCTCCTCCCTACTAGATCATGAGGGATGACTCCCTCTAAACTCTAGCTCCCTTTGAGCCAGTACTACTAGTGGGGCCACCTGCCTAACCACTCATGGAGATACCTACTCCTCCTCATCTGTCTCTCTACTCTTTCTTGTCAGAGCACGTATAGGATGTCCCTCTCTAACTCCAAGAACCAATGTTGATCTGAAGCTAGATCCTTTGGGCATAAAAAACACCTGTCTAACTCTAAATAATATGTGGTACCCCTTTCTCTCAATCTTTGAGACTGAGAGAACTCTCCTCCTGAGTTATGGAAGCCATAACACATTTGACACCCTTATCACATCTCCTATCTCCAATTAGAACGAAATTGTACCATATCCTCATATTGCATGCTTGACTCTTGTGCCAAGATCCACACACAAGCCTGAGACAGTATCTATGAAAGTGTTAAACAAATTTCTAGCACCTGTCATATGGAAAGATTCTCCACTATCCACTAACTAAGTCTCCTTGCTAGAGATTGTACCTAAAATGATGGAGACCAACAATAACTCCCTTTGGAACCTATCTACAACCTCATCGACCTATGTTGATGATGCATGTTTCCTTCTTCCCCTTTCCCTCCGGTGTGGACACTATGAATCAAAATTACCATAGTCATGACACTCAAACCATCAATATCCTTTTAGATACCAACCAAGTCTCCTCCTGAATACAATCAGTCCATATCCTCTCAAACTATGGAAAAATATTTCATGCACAGATCCTATGCACAAAAGGTTCCCAAAACCTGGGAAGACCAACTCAACATTCAATAACACATGTCCATCTCGGAACAACACTGCATAGTCCTACTCCTCAATCCCTGAGGTTGAGAACACACTCCTGGCACCATAGCACATTTTCCACTCACAACACACCCCCTGACTCCATCCAGAATACCACTGCTCCATATCCCTATACTGCATGCCTGATCCTTCTACCAAGCTCCTCGTACATATCTAAGTCAGACACTATGAAAATCACGAACAAATATTGTGCCCTTGTCATGTGTCAGTGGCTCTCACTGGACAAGAACCATGAAATCCTCAAAGGAAAGCATCCAGCTTCTCCAAGTCATGACCATCTAATGAAATTCTACCCAAGTCCATCATCCAAGTCACCAAAATCTCTCAGTTTTTGCACATGTGACCATTGATCCAGTTTCCTCATTGAATAGTCCCAAGCTACAGTTGGACACTCAGTCTAGTCCACTTTATATCTCCCCAATTAATATTTGCAAATGTCCTCATCCTCCTGGGTCAATTACCTCATACATCGTCATACCTTGACAATGTGAAAATTTCCGACCCAATGAAAACTTTATCTCATCAACCTGCCAAACGTTTGAATCCATCTCATCTGTGCCAAAGCACCTGAGTTGTACACATCACATCTCACCATTACAAGCCATTGGAATTCCAACCACAGGGTTGGAAATATGCCACAAAACATATTGTTATGATTCAATCTCTCCACCAATCCACTAGAACTACCAACCTGCCACACCACTGAGCTGCAATATTCCACAACTCCTCGTCTAGACAGTTTGCTCCATGTCTCAAACTAGAGACCATCTAACCTGTTGCCATGTGAAACGATCATTGTAGCTCCCTCTCAGAGTTATCACCAATGACCTACTCTTGACCCAAAAATATGCTTTTCACTCAACATGGTGTTTAACACCTTCATTCCTATACAAAATCTGGAATGTGCTATGGTTCCAGTCAAAGACAGTGTTGGGGGTCATAGTTACTATGTCCTATTCCTTTGAAAGAGTATCAGTTGGCTTCCTTCAGAGGGTTTTTATCTAAGTATGTAAAGACTTATTAGGCACTAGAGAGTATCAAGGAACAAGGTCAAGTCATTTGGAAACAATCCAGCTCAATTCAGAGTTGTTGCATCCATTTGGGTCAGTGCTTCCATGGTCAGTTGGGGGATAGTGAGGTCAAATGGATATCAAAGTCATGGTTTTCCCTACTCTACTATCACCTTATGGGTAGTAGTATAATATCCATGATCATCACTGTGTCCATCAACATCTTAAACGATACCCAAACAGGCTCATCCCAACCTTGCTCAGCTTGTCATGGGCCAGATTCTTAGTCCATATGACCCCCCTATGAAGCACGCAAAGTTAGCGTCACTCGAATGGACAAAACCAATAGTTGTGACTTCCTGGTCTAGTTTTGTTCATATTTTTGTTTTAAAATGAAAACAAAACCTAGAAATGGTGTAGGGTAGTGCAATACCTTTCCAACGGTATATCACATGCTTAGTTTTGACCCCCGGTTGGTAAGAACAAGCCTTCGCAAGTTCATGAACACTTTTGGACACCATATTGGTTGTAGTTGTTCGGGGTTAAGCCCTTGTTGTTAGAGATTTTTAAATCAGAGATTCAACAATGCCACACTATAATGGACTTAGATACCTTTCCAATGGCTCCTCATTTGCCTCATTCTAACCTCGGATGGCCCGGTTAGAGTTGTCACAAGTTTGTCAATTATTTTGGGCAAAGGGGGGAAACCAACTCGCATAGTGGGGTTTCATGACATATAAAACGGTCATTAATGGACCCAACGCACAAATCTATGGTCATTTCATCGAAGTACTCTTCGATACCTTTCCAACGATACTTCATTTTCCTCGATTGGATATCGTATGGAAATATGGCGCCTTTCCTCTGCTAAAAAATGCCCATAAACTGCTAAAAATTAAAAAAGGAGGGGAGGGGGTTTGAACCCAAGACCTCCCACTCCCAAAACTATTGGAAAAAAACCAAAACAATTAAAAAAAATTGGTGGTGGTCAGCCACCCGTCCACCACTAGAGTGCCACCACCACCAAGCACGCTTCTCCACCTCTGCACATGACCTAAAGCCCCATGGGCTCCCTTATCCATTTCTCCCTGCACTCCACCTACTCCTCCACTCCCACCTACCACCTGCTTGTTTCTCCTCCCTTACTCCAACCACTGCATGCACCCCAAAACCCCATGCTTTTCTTCTCCATTTCCCCCTCTGTCTCCTTCTCTTTCTCCACGCACACAGGCCCC
>SNQJ01S0049691.1:57453-70822 GCA_010110895.2 Picea sitchensis
GAGAAGTTGAAAGCATGTTCCAACACAGTGATTTGGGGAGCCATGGGGAAATTGAATACATTTAAAATAAAGGCTCCTACAGGGCCAGCTTGTCAGTCGACCCTCCTTCTAGCGCCATTTGTTGACGGGCGAATTTGACCGCTCGTCAACTGGAGGAGTGAATCCGGTCCGGGGTTGTCTAAATAACCCAAGCCATTTGGATTAATCCACTCCGACGGGTTTAGCGGCTCCGTCGGCTGATCTAAGTCCTAAGAAAATGAAAAAACTAAGCTAAAGAAACTAATCTAAGTGAAAAAACAGCTACTGCAACCTATATACAAATCTAATATATATTTACAGTTTTACTGGCTAACAGAATAATAGTTCTACTTATTAAATATATAGTGCATAGATATATTTCTATTTCTATTATATGTACGGTATTCACAAAATGAAAGTTTTGATCGAAATTTGCAAAATCATATATGATTTGACTTATGACAGCGAAACTGGTGTTCCTTGATTTTTCTTTATAACTTTTATAAACAGGAAATAAAATGGCAACTAACTAGTTGATAAATAAAAATAACAATCTGCACTGTGTATCTAAACTACAGAAATGAACAGTGAAACGTGTTTAGATTATATGAAATCTATATATTAATTGAACTAATTAAATAGCACTAACAAACTGACCTGTAATAACGTTTCCTATTCGTCCTGTACATAGCATGTGCGTTCACTGTTTGATGAGGCCAACCTGCACCAGATTTTCCAATACTTCGTGTAAACACGAAGCACCAACGCTTTTGAATGCTAACGACAGAACATGTAAAGGATGAAGCAACAACAATTTTATAATTTACAAATGATTACATTAAGATAAATCTCACTGCAAAGATTTGTATATAACTGCTCATTTAACAAAGAAGATTAACCCTCTGTTCATTAAATTGAAATAGGATAATTGTTGTATGTAAAATGAGAGACATCAAATATGGACACTATTTAAATCCCATCACATCAACCTGTAACAAATTATGATATCTAAAGTAGTCAAAAATTTGATTACAAATTGAAATGAACAAAAACTTGAACAAAAGTATGATATATTGAAGCTAAAGCTGTACAAACATCTACTTTCATTCGAGTCTGAATAATCGTCAATCCATAGTCTCTACTCCCAATCAGTGATGATCTTTTTTTACAAAAATAATACATATATAAAGGCCACAGGATCAAACATTCCTTGTGGAAATTATCAAAGTTGTTGCAAACATTATGGGAATACAATCTCCCAAATTCCTATTTCTATCTAAGACTAACAGCCTAATCCAAAACTATGTAAAGAAAAAGCATGTTCAAAGATGCCACAGTCGATCCAATCTCATTAAAATTCGTGTGTACCTGTCATTGCACAAGAATACATGTTTTTCAGATTGTATTTTAGTTGTAAAATCAAAACAGTTCAAATTTTCATAACTAGCTACAAAATCTCACGATTATGTAGCTAGTTATTATTTACAAACAAAATCGTATTGTATCAATTCAATCATAATAGAAATAGATGCGATTGAGCAAACAAATCCTTTATTCTAATTCAAAGAAAACACAATCATTTAAAATCATTATTGAAATACCATACCTCGGTTTCAGGGATTGGATTCGATCAAGCTATTTTTGAATTAACAATGGCAGTGGCCACCTCTACATTTTTGAAAACAACAGAGCTTGTGGTCTTCTGCCTTTTATCATTAGCTTGCAGTCTATCATTTTCTTTGGTTAATACATTTACTCGGTCCTCCAAGGACTTGATTCAGGATTGGAGCAAAGGGACGTCTGTGTAATATCGGTCGAGCCACAACTTGCATTCATTGCACTGTGGTTGATCAGGCCGTGTGATTATAGGTGAAGAATTTCTTAATTTACCAGCGGTTCCACTGTCGAGTTTGATCCTGGGGAAGTTGGGGTCATCTCTAAGGCATGGCGGGAGGTTCGTCACATAATCATAGGGCTTGACTGAACAAAGGCCGTGTGAGTATGGATACTCCTCGGTTAGAAACCGCTTGATTTTGGAATCAGAATCTTCACTCAACAAAATTGGTTTTTGGTCTGTGTTTTGTTTAGGTTTATTGCAAGCGCACTGTGAAACCCAGCGCACGGCCTTCTTACCCTTGCAATTGATATCACTGTAGCTTTTACCCTTTTTCTTTGCAGACCTCTTAACAGGCTTAGCACTGTCTTTTAGACATGAGTCAGGCAGGGTGTCGGGTAGGGCATCATTCGGGTAGGTTGAGGGTTCAACAGAGGGAAAGAGCGTAGGAGGGGGAATGACAGGCCCGACAAGGGTTTCTGTAACCACAGTCTTTTCAACTTGTCCAATTTTAGGACTGGCAAAGCCATTCCTCAACAAGAAAGCTTCCCAACAATCGCCACTCAACCTTAATTGATGAACTATAATAATTTTAATTAAACAGTGGTGGAAGAGGTTGGAGTCATCTTTCTCCCTCTTGTAACATTTAGCCATTTTATATAAACTCTGAAGGAGGAAATTTGGCATAGTTAAAGGAAAATCTATGAAACTCATGAGAAGACGGAGGTGGTATAGGAAAACTAAACCGTATCTACCCTCGCATGTAATGAACTGCTTGATAATAGCCAACAAATCATGCCATCGAGATTTAAGAGCTGTAACTGGCATACCTTTGTCACAACTGTTGATATTCCTTGAGGTAAACAGCAGTGGCCATGGTACTTCATCAACCTTCGAATTTTTAAACCATTTTTTCCCTTCGGCTGGCAGACCAGTGGCTGAGCTAAGGAAATCCTCGTTCAATTCGACTTCGATGTCCCCAACTTTTTCCCTGCACCCATCGAATGTAAGTGAAAATTGTTGAGCAACTGCCAAGTTGAAACCCTCGAACTTCTCAATAAAAACCCTCCAACCATTCCTCTCTAGTTCCTCTCGGGTGTTATCAAAAAACAACAAAGTTTGGACACCGTTTGGTTCGATTCGCACTACAGGAGCCATAGCAAATAGCACAAGATCAACAGGGTAATCGGTGAGGGGGTTTGACAGGGTAGGCACATAACCATTTTTACCGCGGCTTCCCCAAAACAAGCAAAGGCAGCCCGAAATGCAAGACAGAGCGTTAATGCTTATGCGTGCGAGGGTGGTGGAGTAAATTGGAACCATGCAAGAACATCATGTTGGGTTGTACAATCGATGGTGCATTGGTAAAACGTTGCATTCAAATCACAATAGTGCATATCAAAAAGAATTTTAAAAAACATGTCAAATGAATTATCATATAATCTCGACTTGGCCCAAAAATTAATGTATTCAATCAAACCATTGCGTCAAAGCTTTTATAAATCAACACCATATTGATAATAATCAAAAGCACAGATATTTGGTGTTTTGATAATATGTGACCAGTGGCGTGTTTGAATTCAAGGAGTTATGACCACATAAACAAATAACAATCCAAAAGATCATTTGAATGCAATCATCATGAATTCTGACTGTAGGTTTTCACGCTTGCAGTCGTGAAAATGAAAACGAAAAGCCGGTATGCAAAAGCAAAAGATAATGGTGTTGTTTTTTTTTTTTAAAGTTGCAACGAGTATTGAGGGTTCAAAAACCCTTGTGTAGGCAGCTTGTAGAAAAGATAGAGATTAATATGGCTGCCAACACCCTGGAGTACATAAGGCAAATGATTAACTCATATGAAATACATTTTGTGTCTCTGAAAAAGAAATAGCAGCTTAGAATTAAAGGGAAAATAGGGTCTTTCATCTGTAATAGTCGAGGCTTCGGGGAGGAAGCAGACAAATTTTTGAAAGAAATGAAGTTTCAGGTTAATTTCATATGGCACTATGATCCATGCAGGATAATTTATGATATGAGGGTTAAAAATAAAAATGTTCCATATGTTCATACACCCAAGCCTGAGATAGAAAATTTTGTGAATCAAACAAAATGGGAGCCGAACACTCTGGTTGAGATAGAACAACAGGACCCTTCAGTCATCATCTCACAGACTACTACACGACAGGTTCCCAAGGATAAAAGACCCAGGAAGGATACTTCACCTTCTGTCACCGAAGTCTCGGTTGAAGATTTCCAATTACACACCAAAAGTCCAAAAACCAGTCATACACCTGACACGGCTGGTGAAAAGGAAATCCAATCCACTACAACTATGAAAGATGATCGGTCACTTCTTAGCACAAGAAGCAAGCAGATCAGGTCTACAATTTTTCCTAATAATCCCATGAATACTCCACTAGTCGACCAGTCGAGTAAAGTAGGACCAAAGTTGAGTGTTTTTGAGAAGTATGACCTGATCAAAAAGAAAAATCAGATGTTGACCAACAGTACTTATGCTCAGTTTTGGAAACATACATCAACGAAACAACACATACTGTTGTCTACATTCGATACAGAGAAGGGTAGAATGCACATGGAATTTCTGCAGGCACAGGTGCCAGACCTGAAAGCAATCACTGATTACAAAAGGGCAACATTCGAGTTTCATACTAGGGATGTGCATCCTGCTGATCAAATGGATCTGCACAGGCAAACTGGGGAAATGGTTTTCTCCACGTTGGAAAATGATTCTACTATGGCCACTAAATTATAGGTATCTCTGAGCAATGTCCAGACACAGCTGAAATTAGAAAAGATATCATCCTTTGCAAAGGATAATAGAATTAAGACGTTGGAAGAATTGGTCCTCAAAATTGGGTATGACCCCTCGAATGTGAAAGCAGTCGAGGAGATGCTTAAAAAGAAAAATGTCGATATAGCATCTCTGAGGAAACAATTGAAACTGCCACCAATGGAAGATGCATAAACAAAGGAGATAGCTGAGACAGAAGGGGAAAAGGATGAGATGCTCAAGTTGATCATGAAGCAGAATGCACAGTTGAAAGAAATGGAAGCAGAACTGGAAAGACTAGTGAAAGAGAAGGAACAATCAAATCCTATGGAAGTCATTCCATTGAGCGTAGTTCCACTCACAGGACTAAGCACAAAATCTGTAGCAGAAATTCCCTCAACAACTCCACTGACAGCTCTAGAGAAGACAGTAGAATTGGAAAAATCCATGGAAGAGATGAATTTGCAAGAGACATAGATTAGAAAACTTAAAAAGGAGGTTGAGAACCTTAAGGAACTCAAGTCTTCTTACCAAACCAGCTACTCCAAGGAGAAACAAACATCAGACAAGCTCGAACAGGAATTGCTACAACTTCAAAAGCAAACAGTGGCAGGCAAAACACTTGTTGAGGTCAAGGAAAGTGTCTGGATGGATATCACCAAGTCCCTAAATGAAATATGGCCTATGGTACAAATCATGTTCGAGCAAAAGGAACTAGTGCAAAGAAGCAAACAGGCTATTGAGAAAATAAGAGGAGAATTGAGAGAGATGCCCACAGAAGCCAGTGAGATCATTAAATTCCTCAATTCAAAAACCAGAGAAGAGTTAGAGGATTTGAAAATTGAAGATAGGACGGAGACCATCCTCAAGGTCAAGAGGGTCCTGACCAAAAGAGGACTGATGCTACAGCTGGAGGAAAAAGTCCAGACTATGGACATAGGAGTGCAAAGATTTTTCAGCAAAATTGAAGCTCTGCAGAAGAAAGGCCTCCCTAGCTTAAGGGTCATAAATGACAAGTTAATGACACTTTCTGATTATAAAAAGAAACTAACCACCGTGGCTAAAGATAGTTCAAAATTCTCTGGAATACAGGGCAGTATCACAGGCAAGGCATTCTTAGAAGATTTACAGTCAGACATCAGCATACAGCACGAGATCCAGTACATTTTCAACGTCAAGCCAACTTTTGCCAAGTATATAGAGATGGATGAAGTATACCGAAGACTACTTAAAGTCGTCGTTCCCAGTCACCTTCGATGGGAAGAGTTATGCAATCTGATCAAGTAGGAGATGAGGTTTTGAAGCCCAGACAACTATCCAATCAAACGAGGTCGTGCAGAGGGCTTAGCAATGGCTTACCCCAGAAATAAGCTTGAAGATTTCAACACATCATCAAACAGTTCCTAAATTTTTGTATCTTGTTGAGTTAGTTAGCTAAATTTAGAATTTGAAACGTCCTGATCTTTAATTACAGGATCGTATGTAATCTTTGATTATAAATACTTCAAACTTTGAAGTACCAAGGGTTGATCTTTACGCCCTGTAAGCCAGAAAGACTGTAATTTTTTATCAAGAGATCTTCTAGTAATACAAAGGGACGTTTCACAGGATTCTCACATGTTATTCATTGGTGATGTTTTCTTTTCTATGTTAAATTTTTTTCTCCCTCAGTTGTCATATTGTTTTCTAATCTAATCTTTTAAAAGTAGCGCATGTTGCAGGATTTATCTTTGTATACCTTGTTTCCGGCTTTGAAAGATCTTAATGTTTGTCTTTCTAATATTACAGTGAAGAAATTCTTAAATGCTTCTTTACTTTAATTGATATTCTCATCTTTTTTGCTATTCATCACTTTACTGCTAAAGAATCCAATGAATGCATTATCTTTCCCTGTGAAAAGAATCGTTTAATTGATGTTTAGACCTCTATCTTTATAATACAAACCCCATAGCCCAATGGAGGCGTAAAACCCTTTTCAACCAACTTAACAAAAGAAACAAACCATTCAATCTTATTTTGTTTAACTAGCCTAATATCTCAAAGTTAAAACATAGCTAAATCATACAGAGAGATCCCTCTCTGAAGCTAGTAGGGCTAGATTCCAGTTTCGAAGTGGTTGGATAAAGTTACCTCTTGTAAATTTCTTCTACTCTGACAACCTCTAGGAATTTACAAAGCATTAACATAGTGGCGACCATACTGGGGAACTGAAAAAACATTCAACCCCACGGTTTCTTTTTCCCTAGAAGAAAACTTTGTTTCTGAACAAATTATAAATCTGAGAAAGAAATAATGTTCATAGGTTGTTAAATGCTTGTACATAGTAATTTCAGATTCATAAAAATAAAAATATATAAAAATTAAAAAAATCTGGCTCCTAAAAGAGCTTATACTCGATCCCACCCAGACCCAAAACCTGCAATAGCAACTGATAATCCAGAATAGTTACTCAGAAAGAAGACCATTGCAGAATGTTTAGGGAGTCATAGTCCCCTTCACAGGTCCCCTTCTCTTCTGGAGGAACTTGTTTCCCTTCAAGATCTCGACTTTGACACCATTTTTGAACAAAGCCTGTTTAAAACGAAATCTGATAGCTTTGTGACTGAAACCATTTTAGATCCAACCATACTACAACCTTAGACCCCTTAAATACTATCTCCCACAGCAAACCCTCAGACTGCTCACTCTATTCCAGCTAGTCCCTCATACTCCTCCTCTTCTGCCACCGCCCCACCTATCATCCAGGTTGTTGTCTCGCCTCCTCCACCTATCATGGAAGCCAGATATGCTCCCTTGGTGTTGGCCACACCTCTACACGCTATGCCCCAGGATTATCAAACAAGACTCCCACAATACAATGGTACAGGGCCCTTGAATGCACAACAACATGTTGATAAAATGAATGACTATTTTGACTTGCAGGAAGTGGATGAAGTTGATGTTCAAATGAGACTTTTTGTGCAGAGTCTGACTGGGGACGTTAAGAAATGGTACAAAGGATTACATGCTTCTTCAGTGGTCGACCTTACAGCATTTCAAAGAAGTTTTCTGGACAGATGGGAGGTAAATAAAAATCCTCTCCAGATCTTGTCAGAATATGAAAACATCAGAAGGAATCAAGGAGAGATAGTACACGACTACTGCACCCACTTCAACAATCTATACAATGCGATTCCAACTGATATTAAACCCCCAAAAGGTTTGGCACTGATAAAATTCCCTGACGATTTCGATGCTGATATGCCGTATCAATTAAGGGAAAGAAACTCCACCACCCTGGAGGACATGCAGAAAAGCGCAATAAGTGTAGAGGCCAACCTGTTGGATAAAAGGGCACGGTAGAGCATGAAAAGGAGAGTCACGATTAAAGAGGAACCTTCCAGGTCTTCTTCTGATGCCAAATTGGATTCCTTAGCTAGAGAAATGGAAAGGATGATGGAGAGACTTACTATAGCTGAAAGAAATCCTCCTAGAGAAAACCAACCTGCTCCACAAATTCAGAATCCTGACTTCAGAAGAAATCCTCCTCAAATCAGGCAGAGAGATCCTAGGGATCAAAGAGAACAGAGAGGTACTGATCAATAGATCAGACCACCCCTACAGGAAAATTATGCCGATGAAGGTGAAGAGGTAATTGAAGAATTAGAGGACACACACATAAACCTCATGGGCATTCACGATAACGAAGCCATTTTCCTTACTCGGGAAGAGCAAGAACTTTTCCTTCTTTCTCAAACAAAGTTGAGTGAGGAAGCTGAAGAGACTAAACAACAGGCATTTGAAAATTCCATTATGGAGGTACACAGGCAATACAATCTGCGAAGTAAAACGATAGATGAAAATTCCCCAAAAAAGGTAACCGAAACGAAGAAAATAGTTGAAACCAAGAAAGCTCTTGAGCCTTCTACCAAGAAGATCCCCAAGAAAGGTAATGCTAAAACTCCAGCAAAAAGAAACCCTACCATTTGAAAAAGATAAACGAAGACTGAGGTTTCATCAACCAACCTGTTATCGCTCTATAAATTCCCAGAGGTTGTTAGGAAAGAAGAAATCTACGAGAGGTAACTTTATCCAACCACTTCGAAACTAGAATCTAGCCCTACCAGTTTCAGAGAGGGATCTCTCTGTATGATTTAGCTCTGTTTTAACTTTAAGATATTAGGATACTTATATAAAATGAAATAAGATTGAAAAGGTTTGTTATTTTTGTTGATTTGGCTGAAGGGGCTTTACACATCCATTGGGCTATGGGTTCTGTGTTATGAAGATAGAAATCTAAACTAGAAACAAAAGGTTCTTTTCACAGGGCAAGATAATGCATTTGTTGGATTCTTTTAGCAATAAAATGATGAATAGCAGAAAATATGAGAATATCAATTAAAGTAAAGAAGCATTTAAGAATTTCTTCACTATAATATCATAAGATAAACATTAAAATCTTTCAAAGTTTGAAACAGGGTATACAAAGATAAATCCTGCAACATGCATTACTTTTAAAAGATTTAGATTAGAAAAAAATATGACAACTGAGCAAGAAGGACATTCAACATAGAAAAGAAAACATCACCAATGAATAACACGCGAGAATCCTGTGAAAATGTCTCTTTGTATTAATGGAAGATATCTTGATAAAAATTACAGTCTTGTAGCTTCCGGGGCGTAAAGATCAACCCTCAGTACTTCAAAGTTTGAAGTATTTATCATCAAAATTACATACGACCCTTTGATTAAAGATCAGGACGTGGCAAATCTAAATTTAGCTAACTAACTTAACAAGATACAAAAATTTAGGAAACTGCTTGATGATGTGCTGAAACTTCATGCTGATTTTTGGGGTGAACCATTGGTGAGGCCTTTGAACGACCTCGTCTGATTGGATAGCTGACTAGGATTGGACACCTCATTGACTACTCGATCAAATTGCAAAGTTTTTCCCATCAAAGGTGACTGGGAACGCTGACTTTGAGCAATCTTCGGTATACTTCATCCATCTTTGTGTACTTGGAAAAATTTGGCTTGATGATGAAGATGTACCGGATCTCATGTTGTATACTGATGTCTAACTGTAAAGCATCTAAGAATGCCTTGCCCATGATAATGCCCTGTATTCCTGAGAATTTTGATCTGTCCTTAGCCACAGTGGATAGTTTCTTTTTGTAATCGCCAAGCATCATTAACTTGTCATTTATAACTCTCATACCAGAAAGGCCTTTCTTCTGCAGAGCTTCGATCTTGCTGAAAAATCTTTACACTCCTGCATCCATGGTTTGGACCTTTTCCTCCAGTTGTAGCATCAGTCCAATCTTGGTCAGGACCCTCTTGACCTCAAGGATGGTCTCTATCCTATCTTCAATCTTCAACTTCTCTAGCTCCTCTTTGGTTTTGGAATTTAGAAATTTGATGATCTCAGTAGCTTCTGTGGGCATCTCTCCCAGTTCTGCTCTTATCTTCTCGATAGCCTGCTGAATTCTTTGCACCAGCTCATTTTGCTCGAACATGATTTGTATCATCGGCCATATTTCATTCATGGACTTGGTGATGTCCATCCAGACACTTTCTTTGACCTCAGGCAGTGTTTTTCCTACCACTGTTTGCTTCTGAAGCTGTTGCAATTCCTGTTTGAGCTGGTCTGATGTTTGCTTTTCCTTGGAGTAGCTAGTTTGGTAAGAATACTTGAGTTCCTGAAGGTTCTCAATCTCCTTTTTGAGTCTGCTAATATCTGTCTCTTGCAAATTCATTTATTCCATGGATTTAGCCAGTTCAACAGTCTTCTCCAGGGCTATCAGTGGAATTGCTGAGGGAATTTATGCTACAGACGTTGTACTCACTCCAGTGAGTGAAACTGTGCTCAGTGGAATGACCTCCATGGGCTTTGACTGCTCCTTTTCTTTCACTAGTTTTTCCAATTCCGCTTCCATTTCCTTCAACTGTGCATTCTTCTCCATGATGAGCTTGAGAATCTCATCTTTTCCCCCTTTTGTCTCCACTATTTCCTTTTCCTGTGAATCTTCTGTTGGTGGCAATTTCAACCATTTCCTCAGAGATGCAATATCAACATTTTTTTTTTTGAGCATCTCCTCGACTACTTTCACATTCGAGGGATCATATATGATCTTGAGGACCAATTCTTCCAATGTTTTAATCCTGTTATCCTTGGCAAAGGATTATATTTTCTCTAACTTTAGTTGCGTTTGGACATTACTCAGAGATATATGTAACTTGGAGGCAGCAGTAGAAGCATGTGCCAATATGGAGAAAATCATTTCTCCAGTTTGCCTCTGCAGATCCATTTGATCAACTGGATGCACATCTTTAGTTTGAAATTCAAATGTCGCCCTCTTGTAATCAGTGATTACTTTCGGGTCTGGCACCTGTGCTTGCAAAAATTCCATGTGCATTCTACCCTTCTCAGTGTCGAATGCAGACAATAGTCTGTGTTGTGCAGTTGATGTTTGCTTCCAAAACTGAGCATACGTGCTGCTGGTCAGTGTCTGATTTTTCTTTTTGATCAGATCATACTTCTCAAATATACTTAATTTCGGTCCTGTTTTTCTTGGCTGGTTGGCTGGTGGAGTATCTATAGGCTTCTTGGGCAACACTGTAGTCATGATTTGTTTGCTTCTTGTACTAAAGAACGACCGATCAACCTCCATAGTTGCAGTGGATTGAATTCCCTTTTAACCAGCCATGTTGGGTGCTTGACTGTTTTTTGGCCTCTTGGTATGTAGTTGGAACTCTTTAGACGATACTTCAGTGACGAAAGGTGAAATGTCCTACCTGGGCCTTTTCTCCTTGGGATCCAGTGGTGTAGTCATCTGTGAGACAGTGAGCGAAAGCTCCCATTGTTCTGTCTCAACTAGAGTGTTTGGCTCACATTCTGTCTGGTTGACAAACTTCTCTATCTCAGGCTTGGATGTGTGGACATATGGGATATTCTTATTCTTAACTCTCATCTATGAAATTATTCCACAGGGGTCATAGTGTCATATGAAGCTAGCAAAAAACTTCATTTCTTTAAGCAATTTGTCTGCTTCCTCCCAGTGCCTCGACTATTGCAGATGAAAGACCCAATCTGCCCTTTGATTCTGAGCTGCTGCTTCTTCTTCAGAGATAGAAAATGTATGTCATCTGAACTAATCATTTGTCTTATGTATTCCAAGGAAAATATCCTCATGGGAAAATACTTGGGCAACTTGTATGGAGCCAATTCCCACCCATACACTCTGATTTCTGTGTGGTCCTGGTACAGGTACCGGTCTCCCATTTTTGCAAGATCCGAGAGGTGTAGGATCCTCTGAATTTCCTCGTTTATTCTCGGCTCAGGTCTTCCACTGAGCATGCTCACCACGATACGGTAGAACTGCTCGATAAATTGTTTGAAGCTGAATTTTGTAATGTTGTGTCTGAGCAGTGAAGTCCATGCTGTCACAGCCTGTGGCCTTCCATCCTTGTCCATCTTCTACATCGAAAAAGAGAATTTGTCTGCTTGAAAGAAAAGGAACATGTAATCCAGTATTGAGGAATACTGAAACATGCCTTCTGTGGTGAAATTTGAGAATTGCTCATGAATGTTGTCGGCCAGGAAGGCACTGTAGTCGAACTGAGTGGTGGGTTTCTCATCTATGGAGAAGATGGATAGAAAACCCAATATGGGTTCATCCACCCATTGATACGAAAAATACCCAAGCAAGGTGTAGAGCGATGAGATGACTTGGTTTCCCTTCACTGAGAACATGGCTGAAGGATATGGGGGATTTGTATTGGGGAGTTGAGCAGCCTGTGGGAGAAAAAGCTCGAAAATCCGAGCTCTTTGGGGAAATGATAATTTCTGATACAATTTTGTGATGATTTCAAGGTTGAAAGGTGAGGCAGATTCGGCTCTAGGTATCTGCATCATCTGGTCAATGGTTTCAGGTGTAATGAGGAAAATAATTTCTCCTGATGAGGAAACTATGGCTCTCTGGTCGGGGAGGTAGTGAGCCTAGCATTTGAGGGTGAATTTGGGGAAATGGTGAACCTGGGGGAAAAGATAC
This sequence comes from Picea sitchensis, assembly GCA_010110895.2. Taxonomy (NCBI): domain Eukaryota; kingdom Viridiplantae; phylum Streptophyta; class Pinopsida; order Pinales; family Pinaceae; genus Picea; species Picea sitchensis. Next base: position 70,130 of record SNQJ01S0049691.1, read on the forward strand.
AGAGGGAGGTTGGACTCCCATAGCCCAATTTCATCACTCTGGTCAAGGAAAACCTCTTTGAGCCATGACTGCAAGTCTGCGAAGTCGAACTCACATCTGGTGTCTGCGATTAAATGGTCTTTGTCGGCCATATGGATCCTATCAAGGTCGACGGGAGGTGGGAGGAAAGGATTCTCCTCGGCCTCTGCTTTCTTTGATTTTGGCACCATCACTGTAACAATACCTGCAAGTAAAACAAAAATGTTAGCGGGGATGATGGTGGCATTGGGTGATTGACTGTAATGGAGAGGAAAACGGGGAAAAATTCTCTGGCGCGGCGACAGGGTGAATGATGAGGGAATGAAGGGTGAAGGTAGTTTTTGAGCAAACGGATACTCGTTGGGTGCGGGATACAAGTCAATAGGTTAACAGATAGGTTAGCCAATAATAAATGGCCAACGGGTCATTTAGAGCGTGAGATGGCAGGTGACAATGACTGAAGAATACGGTTGGACGACGTGGCAGGAGTTGATTGGGGAGTAACCATGGTGAGAGGACTTGTAAAGGGAGAACAAGGGGAATGAACTGGCAGAGTAATGAGACGTGACCTCTAGGAAAAAAAACGTGGATAATCACGTCATGGGGTGACAAGGTATGTCAGACTGCGGGAGATGGTGGGATTTGGAACCAATGGATTCCTACCACGTAGAGATA